>CAUYSK010012998.1:0-91947 GCA_963575035.1 Avahi laniger
TTTTTTTTTTTTTTGAGACAGAGTCTCACTCTTTTGCCGGGGCTAGAGTGAGTGCCGTGGCGTCAGCCTAGCTCACAGCAACCTCACACTCCTGGGCTCAAGCGATCCTTCTGCCTCAGCCTCCCAAGTAGCTGGGACTACAGGCATGCGCCACCATGCCCAGCTAATTTTTTCTATATATTTTTTTTAGCTGTCCAATTAATTTCTTTCTATTTTTGGTAGAGACAGGGTCTCGCTCTTGTTCAGGCTGGTCTCGAACTGCTGAGCTCAAACAATCCGCTCGCCTCGGCCTCCCAGGGTGCTAGGATTACAGGTGTGAGCCACCGCGCCCGGCCAGGTATGGAAATTTTTAATAGAACCCTCTGAAATGTTTATGAGGCTGGTTTGAGATATATTTAATAGAGACCTTAGATATGAAGCAACTAATGATAAGTTAGAACACATCAGGAAATAAAACTAACATGGTTTACTACTCTCTTAAAAGTAACTTGTTAAACAACGACTGAACATGTATTTGTATCCTTGAATTTTATAACGTATATTTAAAAAAATAGTATCACATATTTCCTCTTAAAGTTTCACTAGGAGAAAATATTGATTTTTCCAGTTTACTGTATTTATTCCCCTCGTGTAATCCTTGTCTATGTTTGTGTGGTTTCACCAGTTGAAGATCTACCTCCCAGTGCTGTACTCGCATTCCACAAACCTGATTCATGGTGTTTTCTGACATTGAACTGATCTGAGAAGGCAAACTTTAGAAATAGTGCTCATTACCTTAGATGCTCTCTATAGTGGTTAACCCAAGGGGAATGCTGCCAGGAGGTGAACCAGAGCAATTTTGGTTACAACTGATTTGTGGCTTGGTCTTTGCAAATGTAATTAACTTCGGTCTAAGTTTTAGGAAGTCACTGCATTTCAGTGAAGCCACATGTGAGAGCCTGAAGACAATGACTTTACTGCATATGTTTTGTCAGTTGGGTTTTTTTTTCTTAGCCAGAAAGTGAAAATTATGAGTACTTTGTATAATTTATATGATAAAGAGTGGTAGGAAGGCAATTACCTAGCTTTTAAAATAATTTTTTATTGCTTATTCCATTAGCCTAGGAATAATATACAGTCTATAGGAAAAGGATTCTTAATATTGGTTTCTGACAGTTTCCCATTATATTCCATATTCCCCCAGCTTTGAAATCAATATTGTTATGAGAAGGAGAGAGGAAGGAGGTGGATATTATATACTCATATAGATGTGTGTGTATATTACAAAAATTAAGTATGCATATAAATAGCAACTTTACTAAATCACAAAATACTGGGACAAAGGAGTGCTGCTTGAAGTTTGAAATGGGTGATTTTCAGACAAATAAAAGAAAGTCGTATTTTACTATTAATACACAGTGAGTAAAATACATGGAAATTGTTACTTCAAGCTTACATATATGCTTTCAGTTTAAATCCATAAATAGGCATGAGGAAAATATAGGTATTTTTCTCAATTCAAATAATAGGATTTCTGAATCCACTTGGATCATGATTTATCCTCTCCCTCCTATCACAGATAATTTTAAACATAAAGTAGAGATTTTTTGCATGTGGTGGATTTTCACTATAATATTATCCTTGATTGAGTTGAAAGAATTTTTCCTACCTAATAACTTTCTATGGGTATAGAGAGGAATAAATTTTAACTCTATTTCTTACCCTATTGCTGCAGACTACAAAATTGATTTACAGTTATATGTGCTTCAACACAATCTATGACAGCAAAGTAGTTTGCTCATGTTGTGAAGTTTATGTAAAGAAGGTAACATACTACTATGAGTTTATGCACATAGACAAATTACATGTCAGTGAATGTAAAACCACCTTCTAATTAGTTCTTACAAATGCATATTTGTAAGATTTTGTCTTTTATTTATTTACATTAAAGATAATATAAACTGTGGATGGAATTTTGTTCTTGTCTTTTTATTTAAACTACTGTATACAATTCTGAACTAAAAGGCCAAATTCTCCCTTTCATCTCACCAATGCAATTGTCCTGAGATCACAATATTTTATAACATTAGGGCAAAACATATTATATATTCAGTAATAAATATTTAATAGAGATAAACTTATTTTATCTAGGGGTACATATGATAGGAGAAGCCTTACAAAATGTATAACCAGAAATTATGTAAGGTAGTGAAGTACAACTTAGAGGTCAAATCAACATTGCTATGTTCAAGTGGAAAGGACCATCTTTTTTTGTTTTATGAGTGTCCAATAAAAAAAATATGAACCACAGTTCTTAGCTTCTATTAATGTATCTATTCTAAATAAGTATCAATCTTTATATCTATGCATTCTTCTGCTTTTTAATGCATCTTTGACTTTAACACTATGTAGTTATCACAAGTTTTGTAGAATATCTTATAGTACTTAAATATAAGAAATATGAACAGGGTGGGTCAAATGTACCAGAATTCCAGAACTTTCTATGAAGAGTCTCTAGGAAAATTATAATTTTTTTCTAGGAAAATTGATGGGAGATCAGTCAGTACATGCTGAATTTTTATCTATTTTATATATTTATCTATCTATTTATTTATTTTGATATGGGGTCTCACTCTGTTGCCCAGGATGGAGTGTGCAGTGACACCATCATAGCTCACTGTAGCTTCAAACTCCTGGGCTCAAGCAGTCCTCCTGCCTCAGTCTTCCAAGTAACTAAGACAACACCACCACTCCTGGGTAATTTTTTAAAAGGTTTTTTTAAAGACAGGGTCTTGCTAGGTTGCCTAGGTTGTGTTTGAATTGCTGGCCTCAGTGATCCTCCTGTCTCAGCCTCCTGAGTCTCTGGGATTACAGGTGTGAACCACCACTCCCAGCAATGCTGGATTTTTATTAGACAAATCATTCTGTTTCTCTCTCTCAGAGTAGAAGATACCTTTAATAGAACACGAAATGTTTTTATTCTTTTAGATTGAATGTACTTTATCATAGTGAGAACATCTCATCTCAAAAAAAAAAAAAAAGTTCCTTCTCATCCAAAATAGAGGAAAGAGCCTAGAAGAAACATTTGGAAAATACTTAAAAAACTGATAGAATTTTAAGCTAAGGTCTTCTCCAAGAATATCATTATGGTCTTAATTTTGGAAATGAGAGTTCCCATCTAAAAGTGATAGCAGTCACTTAGAAATAAGACCCATTAACCACTGACTTAAGAGTATTTTCCTTACTTTGGAATTAAACATCTCAGTAAACTGATGCTAAAGAAAGAGGTCCATTTACGAAAAGAGGTAAAATAGTCAAACCTGCAGTAGTCCTTCACACGACTTTTTGTTTGGTTGGTTTTGGTTTTCTTTCATTCTACTATACTTATAATTCAGGCTGTAATTTAGGAAATGCATTGCTACTTGCCACTAGCTATCCAGAAAGTGAAATATATTATCCTGGTCAGAGCCCCATTTCCCTAATGGTGATTAAAACTGGGCAGAGAGCCCAATGTAATAAAAACAGTCTCAGAGCTTTTTCACCAACCTTAGTCTGGGAAAAGCAACTTTAGAGATTTTATTTCTTGAAAAATACACAACGTCCATGTGATTAAATGCTCTTCGTTTTCTTCTTGACCACAGGGTGCACATTCAGGCCTTAATTGTGCCAGCTGTTCTCTTAACCCATCACCTAAATATTGCTTTTAAATATAATCTGTCTTGATACAAAACCTTTTAAGTTTTCTTTATTACAATTCATCTTTCTTACACTAAACTAAACTTCTTTTCCTCATTCGAGAAAAGTGAACTCTTTAGAGGAAAAAAATGAAAACAAAGATTTTTTTATTCTGCACATGTTAAGGCAATTCCTTTTTCCTGTCTTAATTGAATTCAGCTAAGCATTCAAAGCCTTCACCACAAAGATTGGCTGAGCTGTTTTTCTTTTTAAAGGAGGCCAAGTCTTGTTGGCACCCATGACGGTGACCATACTGTGAGAGGGCAGGTTGCCAGCAGGTTTAACATTCAAGTCTGGGATTTGATGACATCTTCCTCAAGCTTCTTCAAGAGTCTTACGACAAAGCCACCTTGCAGACCAGGGGTGTGAATATTGTACAAGTGTTATTTTCTCTGCTTTTCTGGCCATTTGGAAAAAAAATGAGTCATCCATTGACTTTTTCACATACAAACAATTCATGGTAGACTTAGGGAAGCTGGGTGAAGGATACACAATAACCGAGACATTTTTGCAACTTCTTGTGAGTTTTAATGTATTTCAAAAGTTACATTAAAGAAAAAAGACAACCAAAACAACTAAATATGAAGACACCAAACTGTAATATATAAATATGGCTCTTATCTTTCTTAAAAAATCAATTAAAAATAAAAGCAATAATGAATAAAATATGAGTTTTTTTCTTTTTCTTTCCATTGCTCTAGGCACATGTATGTGAGGCTTACTTTATGCCTAAAACATTTTACAATTGTTCTGACTGGGGGGCAAAAAAGAGAGCATTAGGTCATTTTTTATCCAAAGCAAAGTCAATTTTAAATAAATATTTAATTTAAGCTTGTCTCTATCTCTACCTACGTTTCCTTCTCTTCCCTCCATCTCTCTCCCCCTCTTTCCATGCCTCGTAACTTTTTTCCCTCCCTCTCTCCCTGCCTCTGATAGTTCTGGCATTAAAAGCACTAAAAATACTACTAGATTACTCTTACTCTGTTGCGGTAAGAAAGTACCACTTAGGCTAAAGTTTTGTACAGCCTGGTTGAGATCATTTAGGTGTGGGGAGAAGAGCATGAAAAAGAAACAAAAAATTATGGTAAACATTTCATTATTGCTAGTTACCTGTAAGGGAAAAACATCATTTTTAGTGGTTAGGAAGCTGGCCTCTGAAATTAAGCAGTACAGATTAAAATCCTGATCATGCCTCCTACCTGTGACCTTTAGCAAGTTACTCTTGGTGCCTAATATCCTTATCTTTAAAATGGGGGAGATCATATTATCTACGTCATATATTTATGAATAGAACCATATGAGTTAATACATCCAAAGAGTTCCCAGCATAGAGCAAGCATTCAGTGATTATTACTTTATGTATCTAACTAAAGGCAAATATTTAGTACTGCCAAATTCTCAAAATGTATCTGAATATTTGAAATACAATTTACAGAACCTCACTGGAGAAGAACACAAAACAGGAGCAGTGAGAGATAACACAGTTGTGTCGTGGAAACCCAGCACATCACAGCTGCTTCCACTCTCTTGTTGCACAGTCTACTTTTTAAACGTCTGTCGGGCAGGCGTGGATAAATAATTTAGGTTCCTACAGTGTTTATCATACATTATTAAAATACCGATTTGCAGTGACGGCTCCCTTCAATTCACTATAAGTTTCTACATTTTTACCTTGTTACTATGTTTCTCATTCCTTCTCCAGATTTAATTATCTAAATATAAATTTTTTAATTGACATTCTGTAATGTTTGTCTTAAATTAGAAGTCGCCTGTATTTCCACCAGACATTCTCACTGTAACTAAATGGGATGAAATTCAATAAGCTGTATAGACTCTTCTGGGGATTTAGACAACTTTATAAAGAAGTGTCTGACACTAACCCAGTCACACAGTTATATTGGTTTGCCTTTATTTAAGCAGTTTCACTTACTGAGAAGCAATTAATATGTTTTGAATGATGAATAAAATGAATATTGATTTCTAATGTCCTAGCATATGTCTATTCATTTTCAAGTTATAAAAGCAAGTAATTTTTTCCAGAGTGTAACTTCAATAAACATGGAATATTTTCTACCGTAAGAAAATATTAATATCTTGGTTTCCAATTTACAGTTGATTGACTTTTTCCCTTAAAATAGTTGTATAAGAGACATACATCTCTCATTTTTATAAGGCTCTGTATTTAATTAAAATTAAGAGAAGGGATTTTGTGGGATTTTTGTGTTGAAATTGGCATAGGAACCTGTGGAAATATTAATACTATAAATAATTTATATAAAACTTCATTACAGGAACTACATTGACATTTACACTATGCTCTTAATGCAATTATATTTTGAATCACGTTACTATTTGCTTCATAGACAGAAATTATGTTAATAAAGATTAATTTTTTGATCAGTTGTCTAGGCCTAGGCATTTAATAAAGAGCTTAAAATCTGATGCTTAAAATGATATGGTAGTTAGATTTGTTTTTTTAGTTCCTACTTCTTAAAGCAACGATGCTGATTTCAGAGTTCTCTGAGCCAGGGGCATGACACCTAAATAAGTAATAAGAGCTTGGAGCCAATAAATTATAGAAAAATTTAGAGATTCTGTAATTAAATTCAGTATATCTGACTTTTGCCTTGAGATAGAAAATAGCATGATTTTGGACTATATAAAACAACATTTTTATTCCTCAGTGTTCCATTACCAAAAATAAAAAAGCCAAATAAATTTTTAAAGTTTGTTAATTAAATTTTTAAGAAAGATTCGATAAACTGTAACTTTCCTCAGCCTTAGTAGGTATAATAAACATTCCAACCTTTTTCAAATTATGCATGAAAATAAAATTGAGTTGCTAGTAGAAAGCCCAAATGATATTTGTACAACTGAACCCATAAATGTGTTTCATTACTGCTGTTGGTTCCTGGACTTGACTTAAGTCACATGACTTTGTTTAATTGAGGTGTGACAGTTTAAACTGCATGTGACATTTTTTCACAATTTTATTCATCATTCCTTGTCTAATAATATACTTACTGAAATAGCTGATAGGCTTTTAGCTAAGTATGCACATTGACTAAGAATAGTTAGTAGATCTTAAAAGAAGTAGACAATCGCTATGCCAAAGAGGGAAAGCCTGATAATGTTTTGTTAAAGATGAAAATCTACCTTAGGAGAATGGCAAATGGAACTTTAAATATAATTATATAGTTCACCTGATTAGTATACTCCATTTAGTGCTATAACCATTGGCTTTATTAACTGGAACCTGTTTATTCCACTTGCAGATAAACTACCAGGTTGTAGTTTACACAAGGAACAATAAGACTATTGTGTACTTTTTGTTCTTATACATTCAATTTTGAATAGTGTTGAATTTCTGGCCGAGTCTGTGGATACCTGGCAGAAATGTTTAAAGATGATTACAAACTAGAATTGTTTTATTTGATTTTGGAATCACATATTTTTTTGCTTAAAAAGTAACTTGCAATTGAGACAATCTGAAGGTTTTTTTCTTTATTACATACTTCATGTTATAGTCCATGAGCAGACCTTAGCCAAACATGATTCTCTTTTATGTATCAGCCAAAATGTGATGTTTGAAGTAAATAATAAAATTTGACATCAGTATTTACCTATAACACTCAGTATCTTTCACCTGCAAAGACAAAAAAAAAAAAAACACTTAAATGAGTTTAAACTAAAATAAAAATTAAAATATTTTAAAAATCCAGAAGTTCTTTTGGTATAGGGATGGCAGGAACTGGGTTTACCATGCAAACGTTAACTCAGTCTTATTCATGCCCTTGCTCTCCCTGTTTGTTCTCTCTCTCTCTCTCTCTCTCTCTCTCCCTCTCTCCTTCTCTCTCTCTCTCTCTCTCTCTCTCTGTTTCTCTCTCCATTCCCCTCTGCTCTGATTCCTCTTGAAGTATTGGGTTCATCATGAGGCTTTCTTTCCATGGTGAAAAGTTAGATACCAATAACAAACTGCAAATTTGCATGATTGTTACATATATCCCCTTACTAAATTATATCTCTTTCAAGGCAGAGTGTTACACTTGCCTGTATTTCAACATTGTACAGTACAAACATGAAAAAATATTTGTATATGTGAATAGATCAGTAAGTCGATTGTGCTGAATTAAAAAAAATAGTCATGGGTAAAGTTAATATTAAATGAAATAACGTCACAATCAGAAATCTAATGTCAGTATCATTGACTTTAGTGTTAGTATATTTTAGCCTGTCTTGCTAAAAACTATGTCACTTCTTTCCCATTTGACACATATGGCTGTATGTGTTCGGGTTAATGTATTGTCAGTTACAAGAAGTAAACAGATTTACACAAGCATATTACAGAATGAAGAATGGAGCCCCTATTATATACTAAACTTTCCTATATGCTCTTAACATAGATTATTTCATTTAATCTTCAAAGAGTTCTGGGAAATAGGTATTGTTATCCCCATTCTAAAGATGAAAAAACTGAGACTCAGACATATTTAAACACTAACTGGTAGCCTGAACTCTTTTCATCAGACCACCTACCTTGAATTTTTACTTGTTTCTATAGGATTAAAAAATATTTTTAGTAACAAAATTTGAATAAAAATGTCCCACATGATCTATGTTTTCCAGAATTGTAGCCCATTTTTATGAAATATTACCACCTTAAAAAGTCTGATTTTTATCTTGTCATTCCTACAATTATTAGAATATTTTTCTTAATGTAAGAATATTATACTGTCATCACAGAAAAATTCTACAAAATTACTTTTGCTTATATTTTTTATTACTGGATATAATGCATGTTGCTTAAATAAAATTTATAAATACAGAAAAATGAGATGTCTAAAAGAAAAGAAAAATATAAGCATTGAAAAGTATACCTTATTTTGATGTTTATTTTATTACTACTACTGGTACCTAAATTCAATGGTACATTTACCTTTTGTTAAAAGATGTTCTTGAAATTTCTTATTGTATTTTTTTGGTACAGTTTACCTAGTATGGTTCTTGCTTATGTACAAGAAAAATACATTTTAAATTGGAGGTAAAAATGTCATAATTCCCTGTTCAATTTGGCTTGCGTCAATGCCAGGGTTTGTGGTAATCTTTTGAAAAATTTCCAAGTTACATCAACATGTTTTGCCGTAAGAGAGCACACACAATTTACTTTTATCCATCCTTTCATCGTCGGGAAGATTAAATAGAATGCATGTGACCAGGAAAGGTGCTTGACAGCTGAGAGAGATTTTGTTAGAGGCCTCAAAGCCTTTCTAGAAGACTGATAATTTTGCTCCATTTTCTTCCAGTTTCCTTAGCTTCCTAAGGTCATCATCCTTTCAGGAAACTGGGTGCTGTACCTCATTTACTTCTGACAAGTTAGATGACCCTAGAACTTTCCTCTAATCTCCTAAAGCTTGATTTTTTTAAACAAGAGTAACAACTCTTATCTCCTCTGTTACTGCTAAAGATAATACGTAAAGAAAAATTCATTTGCATTTGGAAGAAAAGTGATTTTAACTCTTGTGGGCCAGTTTGTATGGACTGTGAACAGTAAATTGACTTCCCCCTGAGTGCAGTAGAAAGGCGCAGGCTGTTTTCTTACAGCAGTGAACGGTCAGTTTATACTTCGTTACTAGGAAATCAAAGATAGTTTATTCGATGCACCATTACGCTGAATCTTATCTTTCTCAATGAATTTGCTTGGGAGCAAATTACTGCAAGTCAGCAAATATTTATTCTGCCTTTCTAACAACTTGGCATTCTTGATTTGGGATTGGTTTGAAAATGAGGCCTCCTCAATTATTTCGATGTCCCTTGTCAGCTATTAGCAGTGGTGAAAAAAGAAAACTTCTTAAAGAACTTAAATCTACAATCTCTGTTCCCAAAGACACACTGAAATCTGGCAGATGGAAACACAACAGCAATCGTGGGGCATGACTGCAATTGTGACAAACGCACATCAGAGGTTGGTAATTGGGAGGCTTATCACAGACAGGAAGACGCCCGTTGACTTTCTCTGACTGCTGGAGTGTCTGTAGTTACTCTGCCCTGGCACTAGGTCCATCAAGAGCTGAGCCCTCCCAGAAGTGACAGGGCGACTTGCTCTACAGGCTAATGCCGGCTGTCTTCATGTGAGTCACCTGGGACAGCATTTTAGTGCTATCTTACTGCTGTCAAAGCTTATTTCTCTCTCTTGTTAACTGTTTGAAGATTTTGTACCAATAGGAATCTAATCTGTAGTGTATTCTAAACAATTTTGTGTTTGGCTCAGAGAAGAAGAATTAATCAATTCGTTATGGATGGATTATAGGATGCACCTTCCGTAGCTTTTTTTTTTTATTATTATGTCAAAAGTTTGGAAATAAAATACACGTTATTATTTGGAAACATTTTATTGGGTGAGAATATCAAAATTCAGTCATCTGTGTTCCTTTCTTTCTGGATTGTTTTCTTTCATGCATGACATTTGACACTTTGTCAAGCAAACAATTGAAAATAGCTCATTACCAAATATTACCTTTCACGGGGAAGGAGGTGTCATGCTTGCGGTGAGTCAGAGCCAATTAAATCTAGGTCAGTAGAGGTATCTTCACTTACAGAATTAAGCAAGACTGTACACGTGGGAGAATTTAAAGTCCTACAAATGTAAGATGTTAGTTTTAGTGTTGGCACCCACACCACTACTACAACACCACACTAGTCCCCAAATTGTATTTTTGTACACTTTTAGAATTCACATGAATTTGTTGCAATTGCACTTTCTAATTTAACTCCCTTATGATTTATCAGTGGCTGGGGATCTGCTGGTTAAAATGTTCCCCTCTGGAGGGCAGCAGGTGAAGCTCTTGCTTTCTTGCTTTGATAAATGTCATTTCAGCCTCTACTTCTTTATCGCTGCTTAAATTGGGGATGCAGAAAACTCCCAACTACCATCCATTCTCTCATCCCTTACTCTGCTTTATTTTCTTTATAGCAGTCATCATTCTCTTAAGTATTTGGGTTTCCATATAGGAATGTAAGCTCCAGAAGGGCAGAAACCTTATCGATAACTTTTACCACCGTTATAAGCCAGTCTAGAAAAGTATCTGCCTTCCCATGAAGCAGGTATTCAAAGAACATTAGTTAAAAGAATGAATAACTAACTCACAAGTATATTCCATGTGCTTGGGAAAATTTTTTTGCAGTAAAATAATGATGAGGTATCTTGGTCCACAGTCAGACCATAAACATTCTATTTAGCTGTTCAGTACTACTTCAATTATATCAAAGATGAAATAGACCAGATTAGAAATTTAATCACCATTTGTAACATTTTGCTTGCAGTTTTAAATACATAGTTAAAAAGATTATAAATATAGGTTTGCCTATATGTGAATTATAGGGAAAACATGTACAGTTAATTGAAGCTATTTTAATTCTACTGGAATGCTTTTTGGTCCGGTGCTACTTTGGGGGAAAATTAAAGCATTAACCCTTGATTAGTACAGTTGAGGGATAATGGAATCTGAGAAAGTACTTAATATTTAACATCTGGTAACAGCAGCTGTGTTTCCTACATTAGTGCTTTCAGACTTATAGGAAACCCCAACTTTTGCTGAAGCTACATTTGTTCCAGACATACGATTTCCCATTGTAATGTATAGATTCCCCTGAAATTCTGACTTCTTTTTTGGTGCCTTGTATGTAGCATGAAATGCAATAGGAATATTAAAATGGATGAAAATGTTCTTTGTAACAAATAGTTTGGAAGTTAATCCTTTTACGCCTCTTTTGGGGATTGGCAACTTCTGTTTATTAAATTGTGCTGGACTTGTGCATTACAACAGCAACATATGTACGAGTTAGACACACCTGGACTCATCCAAAAGAAAGCCTCTGACTCAGAGAAGTGGGTCCAGAAATGTGTGGAATGCTCCAATTTACCTTGTTAGTGTTTTACTAGAGTTTTCAGGAAATTAGATCTTTGGAAACAGATTTATTTACTTTATTGTTCAAGAATTGCCTATAGCTATACATTCCTTTGAAATTCAAGATACCCTCAGATGACAAAATGAGGCTTCAGTAGGCACAGGAGAATGTGTAGTTTTGAATTAGACAAAATCTTGATTGTGGCATTAATCTTAAAAAACATCCCAATGCTGGACACAAGAAACATGCTGCCTACCTGATGTGATCCTCAGGTATATCCCACATCTTTACAAAGCTCAATTGTAAATCCAAGTATTAATGAGAAGATGCTTTGTTAGAGATTTTCAACAAATAATTAATAATGCATTCACTTTACCATAAAACCATTTCAAAGAAAACCTCAGACTTTAAAGACTAATGATTTGAGTAAGTAGATGGGTTTTCATACCACTAAAAATAAGCTATTGGCTTTCTCAGATCCTTCAATCAACTGTTCTACCTCATTATCAAAATAAACACATCATTCAGATACATTTTAACTTCCAAATAACTCATATTTCTTACACTGTTTTTCATCATAAACCTTGAACAGGTTAACTTCTTAAACTATTTATATGCCTAACTAATGTTAATAAAATAAAAATTAAAAAGAAGGAAAAATGAAAGGACCTTAGGTGAGAATATAAAGACCTTTTTGTCACAGATCTTTGAGGTAACATCCCCAAAAAAGTGTCTTTAAAAAATAAATATTGCCATCTTCCCAAATTTTTGTCTGTCTGAAAATACTTAGAGAAGAAACTATAGGAGACTGGGGTTTTTCTTTTCAAAATTCATCATTTGTTTTCTTATAGTTTCTCCAAAGCCTGTTTGCTTCAGTTGTTTCTGCCTCAATTTGAATATGCCAGAATTCTTTGGAGAAATCACACAGTTAGGAAAATCCATCAGTGTCCTAAGCTTAAAAAACAAAAGATGAAAAAATAAATCGATACACACTGGCTGTATACCCATATATGTATGTATTTCACATCATCTGTGATTTTTGTTATATCTTTGCCTTAATAAAAGACACTAGTATAATATCAATTAATTAGAAATCTTTATTTTCCCATGGGGACTGGATATTTAATCTTTATAAGCTTAACTTTCTCCTGGGAATAATAATAGTATCTGCTGTGTTTGGTCTTGTGAGGATTAAATCAATAATGCATGTGATAAGCTTTGAACAATGTCTGGGTACTATTAAGCACTTAATGCTCCTTTCGTATAACCGTTGTTGTTTCTGTGTTAGAGATAGTACTCTAGCTTTCATAAAAAAAATTTCATGATTTAGATATTTGAAAATTCTTCACTTTAAATGGGTACTCATAATTAGTTGCTGCATCATCTTGTCATTTATTTCCTCAGTATTATGACAGTAGATGGGTGAATTGGTCTAATTTCCCAGCATGTAACTGGTCTTTTTAGCCTTACCTTCCATTTCCAGCCACTGTTACGGCAGTCACAGCAAATATGTCAGAGTACAGAACATTCCATTAAGAGTGATACTTAGTGCCTAGCTTCCCATGATGTTGTTTTATATGAATAATACAATGTCTAGAGGTGAAATTGGTTGGAGTGCTCATGACTCAGCCTCTTTTTCCGGGGAGTGACTCATTCCACATTTATAGATCTCTGATTTTGTGCCATATACCACACTAAGTGCTTGGAATACAAACATAGATTTGATGGGTCACTGACCCAGAGCAGCCCACAGTCTGGGCAGGCAGGATATGGCATTCATTAAGAACAATATGGGCTTACAGACGGCCAGTACACTTTAATGTTATGCCTACCTGTCAAGGCAAAGTGTGATTAAATATACAATAATGTGGGCTGGCTAAACAACCTACTTCTGTGATTTGGAGCACATACTTCTGATCCTATATAGATATATTCTAACTTAATTATATCACCACAAATTTGAATCTTTTTTGTTTTGTTTTAATACTAGGATTTCAGTCTTTTTCATATCACATAAGATCGTACCCTCCATGAATAGGTCAGTCGCCTGAGGAATACCTTGCCTCTATTATCCTGCTAGACACTCAGTGTGTCTAACAAAGCCTACCATCCTCTACTCTTGCTCAGCAACCTGATCTTCCTTCAGCCTACCCTGTTTCTATGAATGTCACGATCTTCCTGAGTGTCTGTTTGTTTTAAAACATCAGAATTCTCTTATCTCCTTTTTCTGTCTGTGCCTTTCATAGCCTATCAATCCCTAAATTCTGCAGGCTGTACCTACTGTAATGGACTGAACTATGCCCACCCCTTTTATATGTTGAAGTCCTAACCCCAATTTGACTGTATTTAGAAATAGGGCTCTTAGGAAGTAATTAAGGTTAAATGAAGTCACCAGGGTGGAGCCCTAATCCCGTAGGATTTATGGCTTTATAAGCAAAGGAAGAAAGAGATCACTAACTCCCCTTCCCCTGCCACCATGTCTTCCATTTCTCCACCGTGTGAGGACACAGTGAGAAGGTGGCCGTCCATAAGCCAGAAAGAGAGCCCTCACCAGCACCCAACCATGCTAGCACCCGGATCTCAGACTTTTAGTCTCCAGAACTGTGAGAAAATAAATTGCTGTTGTTTAATCTACTCAGTATTTTGTAATGGCAGACTGAGCAGATTAATACGTATACCTATTTGATAGCTCAAGCACTCTTTCTCTTTTAATTGACACTGTCTCTACCTGAATTGACTCTTCATGACCATTCACCTGTACTTCTGAAGGAGTCATCTAAAGGGACTGTTCTCCTTTGAGCTCTCCCATCTCCCATCCAATCTACACAGTGTTGCCAGATTAAATTTCCTAATTATGCCCTTCTTGAATTTAAAACCTTTAGCATGTGTCTTTCGATAGCTCAGTTGGTAGAGCAGAGGACCGTAAAACCTTTAGTGATTCTCCTTAGCTTACAAAATTAATATATTTCATTATATAGCCTCCTCAGATTGCTTTTCAAAGTCATTACTCCCTATATAGACCCACCCTAGCTTTTCACCTAATTATTACTCTTCTTGTGTGTCATACACCAGCTAGGTAGAGCTATAGTGTTTTTCTAAACGTCCCCTGGGCTTTGCTTCTCCTGTTTCTTTTTTTCTGCTGTGCGCATTGTCTGAGTTGGTCTCCTTCCCACCCCATCTCCACCTATCAAAATCCTTTGACTCTTTCAAGGACAAACTTAAATGTGACTTCCTCTGTGAATCCTTATCTACATAACAGGATTTCATTTTTTCCCCTTTGATCTCCCAGGAGCTCTTGGTATTTCTTTGTGAAAACAGGTATTTTCTGCTTTTCATCATGGTATTTTGTGTTTTGGCTTTTTCACAACCACCCCTACCACATTAGATTCTAGCTAAGTAAACTCTTTAAGGGCAAAAAAACATTAGATCCCTGAAATACTAAATAAAGCTGTAAAAAAAGAAAAAAAAACACTACTCGGTATCTTATAATTATACACAAATAAAAGTACTTACATTTATTTTTAATAGAATTAATTTTTAATGTCTTATAACTGCAATATTCCCAACATTTGTTTCATAATTTTAACTCGAGCATTAGCTTTTCTATTATTCACTCAAGCAGTAACAGTTTCTGTAAATTAGAACTAAGTGTAACTTTAACAAGAGAGAAGCAGCACTGGAAAAAGTTTGAAAAGTGGCTTTTCAGTTAATTGACCTTGACAATCCAATAGCTAAGATAATGTCTGCTATTTTCAACTTTTGCTATTCAACTTTTGCTATTTCAACTTTTTATACCTGTGAGGTATAAACAGGCATACTTTAGTTTGATATAATGTTATCTGACCATCTCAATATGATTTATAATATATAGACAGGAAATCATTTCTCACTGAAAAAAAAAGAGAAAAGAAAAGCTTTAGCAATTAACTCTCAACTTTAATTTCTGACATTTTCCCTACCTTTTGGATTAGGAGAATGAGACAGAGGATGGAGAAGTGATGCTTTTCGTATGCTGATAAATTAAGCTGCCTGGGAGCAAATGCTGAGTCCTATTGAAAAGAATTTTATTTGTGTTATGCTTACGGCATTGTTTAGCAAAATACTACACAAAAAGTTTTGACCTGTGTGTTTGAAATGGCAGATGTTCACAGTGAGGACTGAGCCTTAGGGCAACATCAATCTTCACTGTTCTGTGCCTAGTTGCTCAATAACTGGGTTGGTTGGGAAAAAAAAATCCAAGGAGTTATTTACAAAGCAGCTGCTCTTGGCACTGCAAATGGAAGTGCTCCCCTTATGACAAGAAAAATAAGCAAACAAGCAAAAGCCACAGAATAGCTAGAGTGAAGCCACCAGATCAAAATTGAATACCTCTTTTCCCTCAGAGCTTTATTTCCATTAAATATTTTTAAACAAAAATCGTATATATTTTAAGTGTACAATATGATGTTTGATATACATATATTATACATGGTGAAACGATTATTTCACAGTAGTAAAGAAATTAACATGTCCATCTCCTCATATAGTTACCTTTTTTGATGAGAACATTTGATATCTAGTCTTTTAGCAAATGTTTAGCATACCTTGCAGAATTATTAAGTATGGTCATGCTGTCTATTAGACCTGCAGGCTTATTTATTCTATATAAGCGTGACTTTGTACCCTTTGACCAACATCTCCCTATTCCCCCAGCCTCCCTTGTGGAGGCTTTTTAAGATTTCATGTAAATAAGATTGTGCAATATTTTTCTTTCTGTGTCTAGCATATCTCACTTAGCATAATGTCTTCCAGATCTATACATGTTGTTGCAAATGGCAGGATCTCCTTTTTTAAGTCTGAATAATATTCCATTCAGTATATAAGTATATATAATCATAATTTCTTTATCCATTTGTCTGTTGATGGACACTTTGATCGTTTTCAAAGCTTGACTATTGTGAATCATGCTTCAGTGAACAAGGGAGTGCAGAAATATCTCTTCAAGGTACTGACTTCATTTCCTGTGAGTATTTACCCAGTAGTGGGATTGTTGGATCATGCGGTAGTTCTATTTTTAATTTTTGGAGGTACCTCAATACTGCTTTCTATAATGGCTGTACCAATTTACATTTCCACCAACAAAGAGTTTCCCTTTCCTCCACACCATCACCAACGCTTGTTATCTTTTAAATGATAGCCATCCTAACACGTACGTATGAGGCAATATCTTCTTGTGGTTTTGATTTGGATTTCCTTGGTGATTAGCGACTTTAATCACTTTTTCATATACTTTTTGGTCATTTTTATGTCTTCTTTGGAAAAATGTCTATTCAGGTCCTTTTCTTGCTTTTGCATCGAGTTGTTTTTAAAAGAATATTAAAGATATCAGAATGTTAATCTAATGTGCCAAAGAGCAATTAGCAAGAAGTGTGGCAGTGGTCAAATGGTAAATTGAGGCTTAAAGCTTTGCACACAAACAAATTGGCAGTTGCATGTAGATTTTCTCTGGCTCCAGGCAAGTTGCAAACCACTTTCTCTCTTAAGCAGTTTGAATCATTAAGAGACAGTGTCATCCTGGGATTCATCATTCAATATGCATTCAGCAATTATGGAGCAGGTTTTTGTGCTAGGAACCATGCAAGATCCTAGGATAACAGTATCTGTTTTTTTAATTGTAGTGAAATATATGTAACCTCCAATTTATCATTTTAACCATTTTTAAGTGTACAGTTCTGTGGCATTAAGTACATTCACATTGTTGAGCCAGCCATCGCTTACTTTTGCTGGTGAATATTTAAATCTACAGAACAACTTCTTTTCAAATGCCTCCTGTTTCTTCGAGGATGATGACTGATAATCAACATGATTGAAATGTACGTATATGCAGTGTACCCACTACTTCTTCTTTGTCTTTTATCGCCTGATGTTCATGTGTATGTACCATTTCAGCTACCTCTTGCACACATAATAGTGCACATGCACACTCAGCCACACATATGCACACTCAGTGTGTTGGATCACTGTCCTTCCCACGCTCTTAGCATTTTTTTCCTCTTATTTTAGAACCATATTTTTTCTTTCTCTCTTTTCCTTCCCTCTCCTTTACTAGTCTTTTTATTTTAGATTTTTCCTACTTTGATCTTTTCTTTTAATTTGTGGGACAAAAATGAAAAAAAGAAACCAACTATGTTTAATAGAGAATGTTCCAGACTTTCTCAGTATATGGCACCCTTAGTATCTCAGTGTTTTGTTTTCATCATGCCCCAAGTCTAAAAGATGTACCCCACGGTTCCATTTAATTAGCATAGTAAATCTTAGGTCCTAACAATTTAGTAGCCTTTAAAAAAAATAATACACATAAATTGAAAGGAAAACTATTTTTATTTTATACTTAGACTCCCACAATTATTTAGTATTGGGATGTATGCCTGTTGGATACTTCCCAGCCTTCAAACTTGGAGTCACATTGGACACTATCGTCCTTATTTTTTATCCCACGTTGGTTTTCATGCAGTATTTGCTTTTATATCACACACATCATCGAGAACGCAACCTTTGCAAATCTGTGACACCATTGAAGGAATGTAGCATGATCTAATATTGAAATTGTGAACTGCTTCAAGTTATTAATAATAGTTTGTGTGGTACGTAATGGATATTGCTTTTTTTTAATATCATGAAAACATTTCACCATTCCCTTCTGAGACACAGGGAACTATTGGTTTTATAGCCAAAAGATAATATTTGTATCAAAGAAAAATAATATTAGGTATTTGAAATTGAAGTAGACATACTAAAGGCATTAATCTTGGGAGTCTCCCATAATGTTCCCAAATTTTCTTTTAAATTTAAATCTCCGCAGATGTATCAACCTATCATTGCATTCTTGTGTGACAAAGTTCACTTTTCTTAAGAACCTGCCTTTAGGATTAAAAATTAAATATTTCATATTCAATTGCTATTTTTGGTAGTTTATTAGTATTTTATTTATATTATTTTATACTGTTCTTTTCATTAAATAACTACTGTTTTAGGTTAATTTAGTTTTCGGACTTAGCCTAAGAGTACACTAGTAAAACATTCTTAACATGTAGAAGAACATATGCTGTCTTCCGAAGAATTAACTTACAAACATACTTCTAGAACCTAACTTGTTTTTTAACTGTAGACTTTACCATAGATGCTCCCTGTGCAAGCCAAGAATCTCACTCTGTCATTTTGAAGTTGTTTTCTTACTATCTGTCCAAAAGACAGGTTGACTTTTGGCAAAGAAGTTTTTTTGTCCCTGGTTTGCCTTCTTTGTTGCTTTCATTTGACAATGTGCTTTTCCAAGTATTTATTTCTCAGAGTGTTTTAATGGTGAGGCTTAGCTGCAAGAGACCATTGGGAAGATTGATAGTTTGCCACTGGAATTGTCTTATCTGACCTTTCCTACCTTTAGACTGATTGTTGATTCTGGATTAAAAATCTACAGACTGTCTGTGAATATTAGATCAGATTTAGGATCTATCTTAGTCTGTATGGGCTGTCATAACAAACATATCATAGACAGGGTGGCTTATAAACAACAAAAATTTGTTATTCACAGTTCTGGAGGAGGAGAAGTCCAAGATCAAGACTTGGTGTCTGGTGAGGGTCTGCTTCCTGTTTTTCCACTGTCCTCACATGGCAGAATGTGTGAGGGGGCTCTCTGTGATCTCTGTTACGAGGGCACTGATCCCATGTTTTATATTTCTGGGGTCTCTTTTATAAGGCCATTAATCACTTTCCAAAGGCCTCGCCTTCAAATATCATCACATTGGGGATTAGGATTTCAACATGTGAATTCTCGGGACCGGGGAGACACAAATATTCAGTCTATATCAGGAAAAAAAATGCACTAGTTTTTGATTTAACATCTTTCAGAAAAGATGGTAGTACATTAGGAACAGAATATGTTAAAAAATTTTTCATTGTTTTAGAATATAAACATAAGACTTTTGCTTTAAATAAGTAGAAACTGTTGAAAATAAAAACAGAATCTAATTTTGATGTTTAATATATGTATTTAAATGAAATCTATAAAATAATTTGAAGTTTAAAGTTTTATTACTACATAACCCTTATATGTTGCAAATAAAGGTGTTTCAGTCAGTACATTTATTTTCTTGGGTAAGGAACAAGTCACTTAACTTCTTCTGACTTTACCTTCCTCTTTAGTAAAAGAAAAGGCTAGATCACTCAACTGATTTAATTTACTCTGTGATTTTCTCTTTTTCTTTTAGATTTTATTGATCTGATCCAAAGTATCTTATGACTTCTGGCTGGAATTAAGGTCAGTGCTGTATTTATATCGATCATGAATAAACTGTAAACATAAAATAAATGCATCCTGGGTCTTTAGATAGCTAGGTCAGAGTATTGTTGCAAAGTGTGGAAAAACCTGAAATTTTGTAGGAACTGAATGTATTTCAAACTTGGCCCACTAGCAGATATGGTTCCCTAAGCAGGTTTATTTTTACAGTTAGTATAATTTCTTTGGTTACTGAATGTTGAATTTATTTCACCTTCACCTTACTAGCTGAGTCTTGATTAAAGAAAAGATTCAATTCTGACTCATTTAATTAACAGAAATATTAAAATAATTACTTCTTTGGAAGGCTGGCTAACGTTTTAAAGAATGATCAGCTTTCTGAATTTGCAGGAAAACAATTTCGAATTCCACAATTTGGTACTCACAGAGAATGATTTCCTAAGGAGGGTGGACTTGAAAAAATGTTCATCAAACACAAATTTCAATTAATTAGCAGAGCATTAAGATGTCATTCCTTTTGTTCTGTTTTCTCATTAATTGGCTTTTATAGGAGACTCAAAACCAGCTTAACCAAGTATAGAGTAATAACAGACTTAGAGAATCCTCACATCGATAGGGTTGCAGTTTCATTTATCCTTTCTGTTTTTTTTCTCTAGAACATGTGTTCAGATTTAAAAATAAAATAAAAAACTAATCCCTGAATGAAACGAGGAATTTTGTTGCTCATAAAAGAGCAAAATTCCAGATGTTGCTAAACTTTTTATATAGGCTTTTGATTAATGATTAACATAAAGGAGAACATTGGCTTTTCATTTATCCTTACACGATTAGGAATTTTCCCTTTAGAGCCTATATTTAACCTTTTAAATTACAATATCTAAAATATAGCAGGCACATAGTAAATGTGTACCTTTTTTGGTCTTAATACACATACACACTCAGATGAAAAGACTACTATTATTTCTCTTTTCAATTAAAAACTGTACCTTCCTATCTTTGAAATCTGTATGGAATGGAGCAAATAGAGTATGTTGGAATCATGCCTATAGATAATTGGCAACTTAATAAAGAAAAAAGATGAAATGTCTACAAGTGTTGGTTTAAGTATATTTATAAACCGTTATTTTATTATGTGTTATATAATTTTGGGTCAAATTTTTGAAGACACTTAACCTGGCTTGCTCTTTTATTCATCCCTTGGTATATACTATATAAATTTGTGTACATTTGAATGTAGAATTTCTTTTATGACTTTTTTGGACTTTTTCTACTTTTTTTGGCCTGCCAGCCCCACCCCATCTATCCGCCAAGAAGAAATTAGAAGTAGAATGAGATTTTTGCAAAGTATACGTCTTTGAATCAGTAATATTTTCAAGGCACCGGGTTAAGTTTGAATTGTAAATTTTCATTTTAATTAGAAGTAAATCCTTCCCTTCTCTTCTTTAATTAGAAGTAAACTCTTCACTTTCTGATTTTTGTTTTATAATTGGTATGGTCAATATGGCAATTTGAAATTTCATCCTGCTCTGGCCACTTTTCAGAAAGAAAGAACACCAAAAAGAAATAAGATTTTTGTTAGATAAAAAAAAAACTGGAACATCGTTGCACAAAAAATTTTTAATCCAAATCCCTACCTGTCTTCCACATGGAGAGTTTCTTTTGCAGGAATATGAACATCGAGTGTGTTTAGTCAGGATGACTTATCTATTTTGAAATAAATATATCAATTAAAATATATAGCATATACATATAAATGGAAACATGCTTAAATCTCTCTCATTACTAGGTCTTCCCACTTGAAAATATGTCGTTTAATACAATTGGTATTGTTTTTCCTTTCCGACTGAGAATGAAAAAATTATTAAATTAAATTTGCTAATCAGTTATCTAAATCATATTTTGTAACAGCAGCTACATATAACAAAGCTTTTAAAAATGTATTAACTAACCAGAAACAGCTATATTCTCAACGCAAAATATTATGTAATGAAAATTACCATTCTTTTCTTGACTAGAGCTAAGTTTTTTCAGTTTAGGAAAAAAGAGTTTTTTTCACTCACAGAAAAAGCTTATTTTTCTATAATAATGTTAGCTGAGGAAAATAGTGTTGTTAGATAAAAGCGAGCTATAGATAATGATATATAAAATAGGATATCAGAAATGCCATTGCAGTATTTCATCAATTCTAAATGCATATTTTTTCCACATTAAGCTACGTAAAATTAAGTGATGCTATAGTTAAATTGGCAGCATTTTTTTTTCTTTCTTGGTGATGAAAGATGTGCGTCTTATAATGGATTATGTCTTAGATTCTATGAAACACAGTATTATTAAACTTAGATTGGAAAAATATTTTAATCCCCCGAAATCACTGCAAAAATTTGAAATCAGAATGAAGTCTAGAAACTAGGGCAGTAGATTGGCAATGATTCTTAACAACATTTTAGCCACATTTTTTGCCTTTAAAAAAAATGTGTATTGATTTTCTGATTTATTTATTTTTCATTATTATTAATACTGCTATGAACATTTTGATATATTTTCTTCTGGTTTTTATTGTGCTATGTTTTCACAAAATTGAAGGTAAATTTTGCAACCTATCACTTTCAGTTACATGAAAATGTGATTTTTAATGCCTGTGTAATATTTCATCCTACGGATATTCCATAATTTATTTCACCATTTAGCAGTTATTGGGTATTCAGAATGTTTCCAAAATCTCACTATTATAAATGGCACTGCTATAAATAGCCTTCTACTCAAAGGTTTATGTCCACTGCCGACATTGTACTTAGTATCAATTTGTAGAAGTAATTATAGAAGGAATGTAGACGGAATTATATAGTGTGAAATTAGTATATTTGAGGTGACTGCCATGTATTTTGTAGTGATCTCCAGAATTATTGTGCTAATGTATACTTCACTGATAGCATATGCAGTCTGAATTTCACAATGCCAAAGCCAACATTAAAATTAGGATTTTAAAAATTTTTCTCAATTTGGTAAGTAAATAATGGTTTCTCATTCTTTTAATAATTTAACATGAAATATAAAATAGATGCTTATAATGGAATAGTCATGGGTTATTAAAAATACCAATCGAAACATCATAGTTTCTTTTTAGATAGAATGACTAGGTAATGTTAATTTTGCTTGGCACTGTCATTCTCAGCTTGGGAAAACTGAGCTTTTGCTATTGAAGCAAGAGACAAGAGTTAGAAACTAAATGATTTTCACTCTTACAAAGACAGATGATAATGTTAATTATATTAATTATAGTTTTCTTGAGAAAGAGGTTGAGGACCCTGAGGAATGGGACAAGGGAGACAGTTTTTAATAGAGTCCTCAAGTTTACTTACAGTGGTAATATTGCTGAACAAGTAATATGAGGAGCAATAGCTTTTCTGGGAGTGTGTGAAATACTGTAGGAAGAAAAGAATTAAGATTATTTTACAAATCTGAAAGAAGTGAAAGGTTATATTACTTGTTAGCTAATGCTTAGATTTTAAGAATTTCTCTCCTCAATATTTTAAAAATATTTAGAGTATTTTTCTGTGTTGACGCCTACTATCTTTTAGTTGGATATTTGCAAAACCAAAAGTTAAAAAGAAAATATCATATAGAACCAGTTGCTATCTTTTATCCATGTTTCTTCTTTGTCCTATAAATGAATATTTTCCTTTATTGTTCCTCTAATGCAGTCAGTACTTAACATGTATATTTATTGGAGATTCAACCTCCAACCCCACCCTACCCCAAACCCAAAGAGGGATTGTGTTCTTGGGACTGACACCTAGTGCTAAGGAATCATTGCTTTACACAAGGGTTTCAATGCTATAAGACATCCCTTGCCTTTGAAATTGCTTTTGACCATATTCAAATGTTCCTACTGGTATTGGTCGAAGCACAAGTGTTTGAAAATAGATGAATTTATGGTTTCTTACTGATTAGAATCCTTAAAAAGTTGATTTCTTATGATTGAATCAATAAAAATGATCTATTATTTATCAAAGCCCTGATTTTGATCCCATGTTCCAGAATTGTCTGGATCCTACACTTCTTTTCTACCTGGATCTGAGCCTTCCTCCTAATTCTAATTTATCCCCCTGCCTTGACTTCTGTTGCCTTCCGTGCATCCAAACTGCTGAGCTCCTGGCAGTGTTTCTCAGTCAGTCTCTGTGATTTTATTATCTGTAAAATGGGAACAAAAATAACTTACACTTCATTTCCAGATTAAATGAGATAATATATTGTTGTGAATCTTAAAAATGGAGGCTTTCAATCCACTTTTAGAACCTCTATCAAAATATGGTCAATACTCTGATTTGATTATTAGGCTTTCTGTACATGTATCAAAACATTACATCATATTCCATGAATATGTGCAATTACAAAAAAATAAATAAATAAATTTCAATAAACAAAGCTCTTAGAACAGTGTCTGGCACATGGTGATTGCTAAATAAAAGAATGTTTGCTCCATTGAGCCTTAAAAACAAACAAATAAGCAAACAAAATAGCTGCTATCAAAAGCTACTTCTTTTTCTAGGTTTTACATGAGTAATAAATTCTGGTGCTTCTCTTAAAATGGAAAATAAAACTAATGAGAATCTTTAAATTACTGTTATAAAAGCTTCCAAATATAGGCCAGACATGGTGGCTCACATCTGTAATGCTAGCATTTTGGGAGGCTGAGGCTGGAGGATAGCTTCAGGCCAGGAGTCCCAGACAAGCCTGAGCAACATAGTGAGACCTTGTCTCTACAAAAAATAGAAAAATTAGCTGGCCATGGTGGGGTGTACCTGTAGTCCCAGGTACCCAGGAAGCTGATGCAGGAGCCCAGGTGTTTGAAGTTGCAGTGAGTTATGATGATGCCACTGCACTCTAGCCTGGGCAATAGAGTGAGACTCTGTCTCAAAAAAAAAAAAAAAAAATGCTTCCAAATATAAAAATGAAAGAAGCCAGAATTTTGTAAGTATATATAACTTCTATACTATATTTCTGTATTTTTAACTAGTCAGAAAGTAATTTCTTTGTGCTCTTCTGAGGAATATTATACCTTTTATTAAAGATGCTAAACAGCATATTGCACAATTATGCAGAATTCCACTTGAAAAAAGCAATGTAGAAAATGCTAATACCCTGAAATCATGAGTGGAGAGAGAAAATAGTCTTACTAGTAAGCTTCAGTGCTTTGAACTTTCCAGAGTCAAGACAAAATTTTGATGAGCTCCTTAGTTAACTTATCGTTACCAACTCAGGGAGAAGCTATCTTGATCTTCCAATTTGCTTCATGTTGCTTCCCACTTCGCTGGTAGCATTTGTTCATGCTTCTTTATGTTATGATTATTTCTTGATATCTCCTCTGGAAGTCCATAGGCTCTTTAAGGAGAAAGTGGAGTTTCTACCCTTCCGCCTCCTGCCCCAATAAGGCCTTACAGGAAGTGGACACCTAGGAAATGCTTATGTAATGAATTATGAAGATCCTAAACAACAATGAACAATTTTACTACATATCTGTAGACTAACCATAGAGCTACATATGTGTATGCATATGTATGTGTGTTATAGCAATCATTAATCACTATATTCTTTCCCTTGGTGATGGAAAAGTTGAGGAAAAAAGGAAGAACTTTAAATAATAATCACCCAAAAGATATTTGAAGCGGCAACAATTGTTAGGTTTATTTTGGGGAATTTAGAAAAATGAGGGTATGAAAAAGGTGATCATCATTCTATTTTATTCCTGCATTTAGCATACTATAATAATACATTTGTGTGAAAAAATATCCAGAATTCTAATTATTCATTTGACATATGACCAAGTGACTTTGAAATTTTGGAAAAATTGCTAGAATGTCCAATTATTTGTTTACCACTTAAAGGAGAGAGAGCTGCTAGAATCACATTTCAAACCGGAAAGACCAGGTAGTCCTTGGGAGAATTTACTTTCTTTTGTGCAGCTTTCTGAAATCTGAAGCATTGTAAATCTGTATCTTCTCTTTTTTTATAAAAGTAATCCTTTCTTGTTAAAAACATTCCATTCAAGGAATTAGCTCCCGACATGACTTGGAATACGAGAAGTGTGGAGGGGGCTGAAGTGAGTGTGGCAGAAGAATTTGCTATCACTTCTCATTTTCTCATATGACCTAATGAACAACCTTGGGAATATACGTGCCCACAACAGCTCCTTTATTTTGACAGAGTCTTGAGATACTGAGGCAACAGGCTTGTTGATACCATAGAAGACAAATAGGAAAACACTACCTGCTGAGAGTATCTTAAAGAACAAATATTGAATCTGGGTTTTGTTTTTCCACGTGAGAAAAGAATATTTTAGCTGATTTTTTTTTCTTAACTAAATGTAGTAACAAAACACTACAAAAGACAACCCATTGAATGAATTTTCATACAAACCCCATAACAGTGAAATCAATCCTGTGGCTTTAATTCACTGACCAGCTAATCTTTATTCTTTTCCTAAATTTATCTGAAAGAAAGAATGCCATTCCAAAGAATAAACAGCTGATCTTTCTGCAGACTATATATTTGCAGACTATAAATAATATTGCAGAATATTATGACTCAAATATGGGCCTTATATCTTATTGGAGCAGTTTGGACGATTTGGAAACAAAAGAAGTGCATTCTCTTCTTAGGGAAGAAGGAGAGCTTTCATTTAGAAATCTTTCATTTTATTTTCTACTCATTGCAAAGTATGAACTTTATATTATTAAAAGAGATACTTTCTTGTTTCTCAGCTTATATAAATCAACATGAGACTTGTTAAACTTAATCAGTTATTCATTTGAGAATAGAAAATCATCAACTGTACATCAGGAAAAGGAATATAACATATAATACATATATGTGATAGCTACATAGATAGATATGCATGCAGTTTTGTATAGTTTTGCCAATGAACAATACAAGAGCTTCACTGTTGGGTATGCTTTCAGAGTCATTCATGTCGAAGAGGGTAAAATTATGTGCTTTTCTGAACTAATTCCTTCCAGTTATTTAGTCATATAAAAATGTTAGTTGAAAATTCACTTGTTGTAATAAACCGACATGGACTGGATTTCATTCCACTTTATTCGGCGTCTTATGATCATTAACTTATGTTGCTTTAGAGTATTTTTTCCATTCTTTCCATCATTTTGTATCTAATTAGTGAAGAGCTGAATTTAAAAAAAGAGAAATATCAAATACATTAAATGGCTGCATCTATGTATATATATATTTTCTCCTTGTCTATCTTTCTCATCTATTTAAGGGTTCATTCCTGTAAAACAAAATTTATAGTTGAAAACTAGACCAAGTGATCACTTAATACATTACTTTTTAGAACATTAATAGTTATTTGGAACTTTAAGTACTGTTACCTTAACTTTATAAATAGAGAAACTTAGCCACTAAACTAGACAGGATTTTTATAACAGAGTATTTCTCTGTGAGATGTAATAGAAAAGTCTTTCATGGAATAAAAATAAGTAGAAAAATACTCATTTACCCAAATGTAATTACTTGTTTATAATATGCAAGTATATAGCATTCATTATAGGCTTAAATTATAAGATATTGATGTTTATAATGATAAATAAGACAGTGATCTTGATATCGTTTGCCTCAAGATGTTTCACTTATAGAATGAAGATACTTTTTCAGCCTTTTCCTTAAATCTATTGTCATCTATTAGTCCTGCTCAAAGTAGCTCACTGGTACAAGACTACTTTTTAAAAACATCTATGGGAACATCTTGAAAAAATGTGTCCAGAGAGGAACTGAGGGTCTCATTTCTGAGACCATTAGTAAAAATAAGATTATAAGCATTCCCTCCTCCCATTGTGGTTTTTATTTTCTTTCAAGTTTTTTTTATTGTTTATAAATTTTAGATAAGTTTGGAAATATGAGAAAAAATGTATCAGTGAACAGGATGTTTACATTGACAAGTAGCTTTATAGATACAAACCTTTTCAAATTTCAGTTTGACTTTCCATTATCCTTAAGGAACTCTGAGACCTAATTTAGATCATCTGGCTATAATATCACAGGAGGAGGACCTGTGGACTTAGGGTGCCCCTTTAAGTTTTCTACCTGTTTTATCTGTTTGGAAATTACGATGCAAATCTTTTACTATTAGTTGTATATTTGAATCAGGTATGAGCAGCCAGGTATGCTCAGTGAAATTAATGCCCAGAGAGAAATTGTACTTATATGTTCAGGCTAGGCAATTACATAAGTATTTCAATGGAATGACATTACCTTTTCTTCTATTTCATATAAGCATTGCATAACATAAAAATTACATAATGTTCCATGTTAATAATTACTAAAGTTACCTTAAAACATTTTTTGCTACTTGAATGATCATACATCTACTAGAAATATAATGCCCCCCCAAAGGAGTTACAGAGTTTATATTACTTCTGTCAAACATCATCCTCTCTCTTCCACCATACCTAGGATTGCTGTGTTCCTTTTACATTGTGGGGACTGAATAAATATTTGTTCATTTTCTGATTTTCTCATATTTGGGAAGTGTTTGTAAACTTTCTTGTTGTTTACCACTAAAGTTCTCAGTTAGAGAGGGAGGATAAAACCTAGTGACAAAAGTTATCTTAACTTTGTCTTTAGAAAATAAGGAAGCTCTTCTCCTTTACATAAAGAGAATGCAGAAGTCAGTGACTTCATTAATCAACAAAGTGTAGACAGCTTTTAGAAATATAATATTGTGTTGACCCAACTAAATGACTGAGGCAAAGATCTCAATCAGTGGAGTTTTATTAAGCCAAGATTTTGAGGGCACACCCAGGAAAAACACTAACCTCAGACAAGCCATGGCTGCTTTTCCTAAGGGGAAGTTGGTACCTTGAGCATTTTAAAGGCATGCAGAAAGAAGGAAGAAGCGAGGAGGGGCTATGAAACAAAGTGGTTAAGTTCTTGTGCGGTCCAAGAAATCTACAGTTTACGTAAAATAAGGGAGTGAAGGAAGCATCAATTATGTGGATGTCCCTGGGTAGATGGAAGAATGTCTGATTCTGTCTCATTTCCGGTTCTGTTACATGTAAGATAAACTTGTGATTCATTATTAGTATGAAATTGGATAGACTTTAGTTTTATGTGCTAGACATAGGTACAGTTTACATGTCCTTGCTTATGGGAAGTTAGCAAAGAATTTCCTTAATGAATGATCTGTGGGGCCCCGTTCTTCACAGGTCCCTGAGGCTTTTACCTTCTCTTTTGCATAAGGACTTGGAGGGTAGGGGTGGCCTGGAGACTTTGGTTTTCTTTTTAAAATTGTCACCACAATGTATGGCAAAATGTCAGTAGAAGGCCTTAAAAAGTGTTTGAAATGTGATTTGATTTGTTTTGCTTTCATAAAGTTCTCTCAAGTAAATGGTTTCTCTTTGGATTAAATAGAGTATTTTCTTCATTTTCTACGTGGTGGTTTTCTTAGAGATAGTTTTACAAGTTCACCATCTATCTCATAAAGCCCACCCAGTTGTTGTTTTTGATACTTATCTCTTTATGTCATCATTTGACATGGCCATAAATGGTATCCCGCTCAGATATTCAAACAATGCACCATTTACTTGGACGCAGGAGTCATTAGCTAACACAGCCCTACATGGAAATACACCACTTCACAGGGTGGAAGGCAGTGGAAGGGGAGAAGTATGCCCAAGGAAAAGAGAAAAGTTTATGTAGAGAAATCCTAGCGACGAGGTGAATGTCTGATAGCCAAACATTTTTTTTTTAAATGAAAGAATAAAAAGTAAAGCATCGCAGTTGATAACCCATTTTTGCCTGGTCCAGACTTTGGGAAGCCAAATTATATTCTTTAATCTCATAGTTCCATGGGTATGAACTTTTACTGGGAAAAGAGAATTTATAAATGATAGTGTTTCTAAATCATGGTTTGCTATCTGTACTTTCATAATTAAATCTTCACATATATGAAGTAAACCTATATGAGAAGGTGCAGTTCCAATGAAGCAGAGCAGTTGTTAATAAATCAAGTAGTGAGAAGTTATTAATAAATCAAGTAGTTCATTTGAGAGCTAGAGTCTATGAATGCTTTAGAAGTGTCAAGAATGGTTGCTGGGCTCTGCAATAGCTTACAGTCAAGTTAAGAAAAGAGAAAATTAATGCATATAAACAATAACTAATACTTGGCCATGTGATCAAATACTAAATATAAACCTAGTGACAAACCTTCTCTCTTTGTAGAGAGAAGATGGAAATCACCGTGATTTAGAAGGGCTGCATTTTTTTTAAAGGATTTTCAGCTGGGTTTATAAGTTTATGGAATTTATTAATAAATAGGCACAATAGTGAGAGGTACAGAAAGAAGGATATTTGAAAGGGGTCTTGCAGAAGCCAAGGCACAGAGCGGGGAGTGAGGACTGGGAAGTCAGGAAACCTGATGAAAGTATGCAGGACAGGTTTACGCTCACCTGGATTCGGCCTCTTCCCTCCTTCCTTCTGCCTCAGCTTTCTACTTTTCCCCACAAATACATGTTGAACTACTTCTATGTGTATCTGTTTTTCTAGCTGTGAGCAGAAACCCAATCCATCACGAGATCTTTCATATTCTCTTTGTGCACACAGAATAGTTACATAGAGAAATACTGGTGAGGATGTCTGTTCCAACAGCTTCCTTTCATAAAATTATGTTTTTGTCTTAGGTATTGTGGAAAGAAAAATTAACACTAATATATCAATGCATGGGAACTACATGTTCCAACTAACACTCTTGATTTGATATCTGCAATTATTATTATTTTGAGACAGAGTCTTGCTTTGTTACCCCAAGTAGAGTGCAGTGGCATGATCATAGCTCACTGCAACCTCAAACTCCTGAGCTCAAGCTATCCTCCTGCCTTAGCCTCCCAAGTAGCTGGGACTACAGCAGTGCACCATCATGCCCAGCTAATTTTTTCTATTTTTGGTAGAGATGGGGGTGTTGCTTTTGTTCAGGCTGGTCTTGAACTCCTGACCTCAAGCAATCCTCCCACCTTGGCCTTCCAGAGTGCTTAGGATTACATGTGTTAGCCACCATGCCCGGCCTTAATTATTTTATTTTGGTATCAATATTACCAAGTTTGTTTATAATTAAAGATAAAGGAAATAGTAAAATTAAGTACTATATCTCTTTAGTAAAATTTCAGATGGAGAATTTGGAATTTTTCCATTTAAAATCTTTGTTAAATATGTAGAAGGGGTCCACTACAGGGAAAAGGATTATTTGGATCAAAATTACTGTAGAAATATAATTAAAAGCAAAATCTTATCCCTAATCCAGAAATCCCCTCCACAAAGGTAGGAGAAAAAGAAAATACTTTTATTATCGAATAAACATTAAAGCAGAATGTGATGCATATCACAGGCAATCTTCTAAGAGATTATAAAGACCACAAAGAATCGCACCCTTTTACACAGCCAAGCAGATACAGCCCATTTCTTACAGGCTTTTAAGATAAACAACTAATCCTCAAGTAAGGAGACTTGAACATCACCATCCTAAATTCACCTGGTAATTGGGTGACCGTCTGTGTTAGCTAATTGGCTTTGTCCAGGGCAAAACAAACTTCTCAGACCTTTAAGACAGGAAGTAATTCTGCAACTTGGAGTGAGGAGCCTACCGAAGTTAGGCTCCTACCCTCCCATAGGAACTGCGAGATGGAGGAGCTGTCTCCCTTGGTGTTTGCATTTCAAAAAGATTGCTCCTAAGTGCTTGAGGAAACATCACCTAGTTGTGAGACTGAGAAGAGGCTTGATGAACCATTATAAAGATTTACATACACTTGAAAAGGACTAAGAAAGAAATTCTAAAAGAAAAGGGACAGTGAAGTCCCTAGCCACCTTTATTTTCAACAGGGAGAATATTTTAAATTTGTATTTGCCCTTACAATGTGAAATGAGCAAAATAATTGTTTCTTAAGTAAAGTAGCCAGTGGATGTTTTGTTTCTTTGAATAGATTGTTAGTATATTCTAAAACAAAGAAAAAAATAGGCTTTTTTTTAAAAATGGAAAGATTTAAATAAAATTATCACTACTTTTTCACACTCACAGTAACCTGATCGCTGGGTAAATTATTAAGGGTAATACTGCTCAGATTTGGCCTTTGCAAGGGAAGGTGAACCTCCTTGGGGACAGCAGGATGGACAATGCAAAAAGAACTTAGATTAGTACTTGAAATGTGGTTGAGACTGGACATTAACAGCTTTCTGGTGTGTTTAACTTAAATTCTGCTCAACTACAAGACCTCCAGTGCTTATTCAAATGATAATGTTTGCCATCTGCCCCCTCCCCTCCTTTTTCAAAGCGGGAACAAGCTGAAGGTCATGCGATCCTAATTATTACAATTATGAGCTTTCTGGGAGTAATCACATAGGTTGCACCCAGAGTGAGCATCTGCTGATGATGAATAGATCAGGAGATTACTAAAGACAGGCCTCCCTATAAGACACCAATGATTAATTTCTTAATATATATACATATGAAGAGAAAACCCATATGCTCTAACAAAAGCATTCTTTTTCCCATACTTTTTCCTTAAAATTTAGGAGCTGGAATTTAAATTCCAGCTTAAAATGCATGCACACGCATGTGTGTGTGTGTGTGTGTGTGTGTGTGTGTGTGTGTGTGTGTGAGTGAGAGAGAGAATATAATTAGAATTCTAAAGAAGGACATGGAGAAGACATTCTAATAATGACTAATAATGAAGAAGCAGCCTTCACCTACACAAATTTTAGTTCTTTGTGCAAGGAAAAAAGAATGTCATGAGGGCTCAATCTTTCCAGCAGAAGTATTATTTCATATTGTTTTGTTTTGTTTTTATTAATTTGGAGAGGAAGAGCTAATTTCTAATGATAATGGTGTGTGTTTAAGGGAAAATTCTTCAGACCGCTGAGGGCCATTCTTTAGCTAGGTGAAATATTTTCCCTTTCATAGGCCATTTACTTTAAAGGTTGTTGTTTCATAGAATGTTTTCTAGCAGTAGTGTTTACCTTGCCTCCTGTTACTTATACTTTTCATACTATAGAGAACTTGTAGTTTTAAATTTTATTGTATATTAATTGGATTTATTTTTAAGCTCTCCCATTCATGCAATCACTTTTGAGTGAAACTCTGTCCTTGCTAAGTTGCATGTTGGGAGACACGGCAGTATCTTTTCAATACCATTGGTTGGTCTACCCATGTTGGTTAATGACAGTGAGATTAAAGGTAGTGCATGGCGTCTTTCTTCTTTTGAAAATTACTCACTGTGCCAACTTGCTTCCAAGGTAAAGTTTAGATCTTATAATGTTTTCTTTTAATATTGAAGTGAACTAAGTTTATTTTCAGTCTGTGTAAAATGACTCAGTGAATTATTTATTCATTAACAAAATGCTTTCTTGAGCACCATGTTGTGCGGAGAAATATGCTAGAAGAGAATGAGACAGGCACAGTCTTGCTCACTCTCATTCAGGTGGGAACAGCCTTATAAGTACATACATGTACTTTACAGCACATTTATGTAAGGCACCAAAATTTGATGTATCATTTGCTAAATGATTTGTCCTCCTTTTTAAGCAATTTTAAAACATATCAGTCGTTGGTTTTTAAAAGCTGCTTTGCGGCAGCACTTGTCCAGCCCCTCCTTCTCTTTTTTTGTCATTATTAGGAAATGACACAATTTATTCTCCAAGAATAAAGGCTGTTTGATTTGATTGTAACCTTTTCCTCCCCCTTTCATCTGCCTATTTTCATGCTTCCTCCTTGCTTCTGGTAAACCCTTTAATCTCTCAAAAAAAAAAAAAAAGCTGCTTCGACTGTAAGGATTGATATCTTTCCCTTCTAACTTTTCGCAGGAAGGATAGTAAAGAGACTTTGTAGTGTTGGAACTCTGTCAGTTGGGACCCTATGCCTTTCAAAGATGACATCAAAAGCACATTCATGATCCATCTGAACTGATAAATCAGGAAATTGGGATTTTGAGATCAATACTTTACACTTAACATAGTCCATTCTATAGCATGTTTTCAAGGAGAAGCTTTGCATGCTAAATTCTGTAATTGTTTTCACAAGTACCAAAGCCCCCATGATATTATTCTTAATATATGACAGTGTAGTTGAGTTCAGCTTTATAAGACTTAATATGAATGAAATCATAAATTACACACAAAACTCTTTTGACAGGCCATATGGTTAGAGTTTTGGGTCAGAAAATGTTGTCTTTCTAAATAAAATTCAGAAGGGGAGAGTTTGTTCATTCACTTTTAAAGAAGTAGCAAAACCTGTAGTGACCTACTTCTCACACTGGATATAGAAAAAGATCATTTTGGCACCATTTCTACCAGTGCCCCATTAGGTGGGCCTCCCTCTCCTTTACCACCTGGATCTCAGTGATGTCATGAGAGAAGATGTCAAGAAAAGAGAGTGACACGAATACCAAGGAGCTAATTGGATTAGAAAGGCATGGCCACACACTTCTGAATCAAGGCAGAGCACTGTAAATATGGCCAAAACAAAAACGATGGCAATTGCCATAAAACAGCATTTTGAACTCTGAAAATTAGAGTATCATAGAAGCAGGAAAAAAAAAGTGTGATCTGGAGAAAGTCTTGCAGACTGGGATGTGAAATCTAGTAATATAAGTGGGTTGACAAGTTGTAAACATCAGGGTGAGGGAAATATGCCCCTTATATGATGTTTTAAGAATGTTTGTGACAAATACTTTTTAAAATAACTTTTGAAAGTGTTATGAATATCATAAGTACTGTATGATTTGGGGGTCACTGGTTGAGGGTTCAAAACAATATGTGACATAAATTTCCAATAATTAGTATATGTAAGAGGCTTGCAGTTGTAGGTCTTTGTATTCATAAGGGCATGGCCTAAGACCTCAATCCAAGAAAATGTTATTAGCAGAGTCATCAATTAGGATCTTTTTTAAACCTCTGGATGAAAGTTTATTTTTGTTTATTTACCTTTGATAAAATCTCAAATCTTCCCCATTCAGGGATAGTATTCATTGATGTTACCCTCTCAGTTATAAAAGCATTGCATTCAAACACATTACAACTTATGGACAGAAAACTTAGACCATTAAATCAAAGAGACATCAACTAACTCTTTGCTTCCCACAATTACTGGTGATGAAATGAGTGCAGTTGTGACTCTAATGAACTTACATTTGCCTTTTCCTGTCTATGATTGTCTAAATCTGTTCTTTAGATATTATGTGTTGCATATTTAAAAGACTAGTAAGGCACAAATTAAATTCTAATATTTGTATTCACCTTAAATTAGTTAATACCAGTAAGGAGTTCTTGAGCCTCATTTCTTACCATGTCTCTTCCCTTTATTCTTCTTTTTTTTTTCTGTCGGGAATGAATGCTTAGACATCAGTTACTCAGAGGAGTCTTTTTTATACTGGACTAACTAGATGTCTTCACTGTGCCCTCTCATAACACCCCAAATTTGATTTGTCATGGTATTTCCCTTTATTCTCATTCCCTAATCAACATTTTAAAAAATTAATTAGATTCAAAGTTTCTTGAAGGTGGTGACCACATGTCATTATTATCTTTTTGGAAACCAGCATGTTGCCTGATACAATTTTGGTATTCATTAAGTGTTGCCCACTATCATCATCACTCTCATTGCTGTTTATTGGGCTGTGGTTATTCCAGTGCCATCTGTGCCCCTCTCTATTGCTGTCCTGAGCATTCCTTTGCCAACCACCCTGTCCGAGCTCCATCTACCTGGACCTTCTGTGCACTGGAGGTTGGATCTAAATGCCAGCCCCACTTGCCCATCTTTCCTGACCTGCAGGAGCTCCGTCTTCTTCCTGACTGGAGGCTCCTGTCATATTCAGCAGTCAATCTAACCACAGTATTTACCTTTAAGGAGCTTGGGAAATAAAAAGAAATCTCTTCCAACTGCATGGGACCTGTTCAGCTCCCTTTGATTTTTATTCATTTACTCTTCTCTTTTCAGGTGGTCTAAATCAAGGATCGAAGTGCCCTAGATTTCCAAATCTGTCTTCTACAGATTCAGTGTTAAGTAATTAGTGTTGTTTATATTTTAAGCAAAACGTTTATAAAACTCTATTTTGAACATCTATGACTAACTATGAATATACGTAAAAAGAAATGTTAACGGAAATGAGAAAGTTCCCTTTAAGTCTGTTTCTTAAGGCGTCTCTCATTTAGAAAAACAAAAGTTAATTGTTTGCCTCACTGGTGACTGTTGACAGTTTTACTTTTCCCATTTGCTAAATATTCAAAATTTATTTGGGCTTATTTTTAAAAAATACGGCGAAACAGCTTAATGCATCAAAAGCTACATATTGTGGTGTGAGTAAATGTTGTTTCACAGCTTATTTTAGTATTCTAGAAAGGTTGGCATGGAAACTTTGAGAAGGCATTTTAGATGTTCAGTGATACATAAAGGCTTTCATTTTAAAAGTCCTGATTATCTTATTTATTCCTATGTAGAATCTATCTTAATTTTATTTCTATCTAATTTTAGGAATATGATTTTTTTTTCCACAGACAGTAGTTTTTTTAATCTCCTTTTTTTTTTTAAAAGAGACAAACATTTTATTAGAGAATGATATGGAGATATGGTCAGGGGGAGAGTTTTCAAGAATTAAGCAATACAATTCATTTATTGATACAGACATAGACTGTGGAATCACGTAGTTGCAGGTTCAAATGCTGGTTCTTAGCTTTATGACAATCACCATGTTAATAGCTTCAAAAATGAATTTAAAAATTGAGATAATAGTAATCAAAGCACATAAATGAGATAACATGTGATATGCTATACAATATATCAGCAGCTAATATATGTAATGTACTTTTATGAAGTATGCATTCATCAACTTTCATTTTTATATTTGTGAAATAGGAGAGTAGGGAAAAGAAATCAATAAACTATTGTGTTTCAGAAATCTTTTAATCAATCATCTGCTTCTCAACCTATATGATTTTTTTGCCTGAACATGGTGAAATGGTGGTTATATAAGGTCTCAAGATCTTCACTACGTTATTTATGAATAAGCTTCTGTGGTTATTAAAACAAGGGTGTGAAAAATTCCAGATCATTTTTTTTCAATTCATTATCTGTTGTGTTATTTTGTTACTGGCTGGAGTTTTCTTACCCCATGAAAATTAACGATCATCAATGTCTCTTGGGATCCAGAGACTTGGGTTCAGTTTTTGCCTCTTTTGCTAGCAGCTATGTGAGCTTGAATAAGGAATTTCAAATTTTAAGACCTGGTTTTCTTGTATATAAATTAAGCAGAGATGAGCCATATAGTTTTTAATACATAGTCCAGATTTTTCTGCATTTTTCAAATATAATATTTAAAATTAAATCGATTATTTTCTGTCCTTTTCAGGCCCTGGATTTGCCATCTCTGCAGACATGCTCAGAGGCTATCAAGCATTTGACCTTTGTTAAGTGAATTAGCTACTAATTCTTTTAAAATTTAGAATTGCAGAATATTTGGCAAGTCTGATGGCACTGGTTTTCTAAAAAGCCCTAGCAAATAAACGACAATTATTTCTAAATCTATTTATTAAATAATAACATACAGACATCAATTTTTCATCCATATTTAGAAACGGCATCCTCTAATTTTACCTAGGTATAAAATAGTTCAAAGACAATTGGTATGTTTTACACCAAAATAACACAATAATATAAGTCAGTCATGATGAGAGAATAACCCAAAGGAGCAACTTTCATGTTATAAAATTTGCCAGCACATGGAGGACTGTTAATTCATGGAAGGCTGATCTGTTGACAGTGACTAATGCTGAGCTGAAGAGGGTTCTGCCGGAGTAAGTCCGTTCGTGAATGGATCTGGAATAGCCTTGGGTTAGGGACAAAGATAATTATGCCTCTGCAAAAGGATATCATGACATAATTATATAGACCTTGCCCCTCAAAATCTTCAACCTTTTTAACTAAAGCTTTACTGGTCTACCAGAAGAATCCCAAAGAAGATTAACTTTGGAAATTCCGCTAAATAAAAACTCTACTGTCTTTTTATAAAACATATATTCACATCGAATTTAATATACTTCAAGACTATATAAATAACTTTGTCCAAACTCTTAGTTTCTACATTACTTTATAATTTCTGCCCCTGCCCCAAGAAAGTCTGGGAAAAAAAATCTTCACTATAGTAACTGATTAGTTCCATTTCCTGTAATATTTCTTTTCTTGTGGTTGCTGGTTTCTGGCCAATTCTATTTTTGCATTTATTTTTCCCCATTACATTATTTTTTTTCCTCTGGGTTTTGTGTTTTTCATTTTGTCAAAATGGAATTCTTCTCATGTCATGTTATGATTTTGATATTTTCAAAGTTTATAAAGCAGCAAAGAGGAGATATGTTTACATAATTAAACATACCATGGGCTTTTTAAAAAGATCTTGTAATTCAGAAAGTATTTTCAACTAGCAGTGGATTAGAAATGCCCAATCACTTTTTTCATATGTCCTGTGTTTTTGAGTATAGCAGTCAGCTTGGTGCAGCTGTGGTTTAAAAGAGGAAACTAGGAGTTTAGGAAGTGAACTCAGAAATGCAGAAAATTAAGAAATCAAATAGTAATATTATACAAAAGCTAACAGTGTATTTCACTAGGTATCTGAGTGCATGAGAATTCTGAAAGTGGAGTGGAAGCCAGTGCAAAGAATGTGAAATTAGTATCCACACATGGGCATATAAAGAGAGGTACGGGGCTGAGAGGTCAAGAGAGGCCAAGACCTTTCTCAGGCTTTTCTTTTTTGGTTCGTTTTTTTTTTTTTTTTTTAGGAGGATAGACAATATATTTAGAGCACTCTAAATTTATTTGGATAAGATACATGAGAATTTACTTCTTCAGGATGTAAACATTTCTAAATTTAAAAGAGCAAGGATTCTCCCTGGGAGTAAATGTTTCTGTCTTTCTGTTTCTATGCTATATGTTGAAAAATAATCAAGAAGTACCTTAGAATTCATAGAATTTGCCTTCTAACTAGATTGTCTATACCAGATCTTTGCAGAAGTATTAGCTGACCTAAGTCTTGACTATTTTCTGCCGTCCTGAAAGTGAAAGAAGGAAGTGTTGCTATAATAAGAAATATAACTAAATGAAACAGGATCCCTGTTTTCTGATGATGGTCATTGTGTGTTATAAAAGTTTCATTTCAGACATGAGACATAAAATGCCCAAGCCTCTTTCCTAAGCTTGATCCTCCAAAGTAGATATGGATAGAATATAGTTTGGAATTTGTAAAGCAGACGGACTACAAAACTAACGGATGATGTTCTTTAATACAGATTGACTTAAACTAGGAGAACTGTTAATATAGGAGTATGGTAGAGCTCTAGGTAGAAGGGCCTTCACAAACTCTACGTTCACTATCTGGAGTTCTTTATACCAATTCTGGCACCTGGGGGATAAATAATTGCTAAAGTAACCAGTTGGAATTGTTTCAGTTTCTTGTGGCAGCTCTTGTGTCTGATACCTGGTGGGGATCCTTCCTACATCGCTCTGTGTAAAAAAAAGAACACTTAGTCCCTCATTCTACTCTTGTTTTTTTCTCCATACCACTTATATATTATTTATATATCTGATATGCTTTATATTTTTGTGTAATTATTTGTTGTTTGTTTCCCCTAAATAAAACGTTTATGAGAGTAGAAACATTTGCTGTTTTGATCACTGAGGAATTTCTAACACCTAGCCCAGTTTTTGGCACATGATAGATGCTCAATACTGTTTGTTCAGTGATTAAATCTAGTCACTATTTTCATGTATCCACTGATGCTGCCTGGTCTTTGGTCTTCTCCCTCACACACGTACTCTGCCTCTCTCCACTTTCTCTCCACTTTCCACAATTCCCATCCCAGTAGCAGCTTTCTTCACAACAATGCGGTTGCACACTTGATTAAGGAACCATCTCTTCTAAATCTTTCTCAGGTACTTAGTATGACATCATGTGTGGCTGTGCCCTCCTAGAAGTGAAGATCAAGTTCCCCCTTTGGCTTCCTTATGTTCTTTCTTAATGTAGGACAGTGGTTCTCAAAGTGTGTTCCCTAGACCAGTGTCATCAGCATCACCTGGGAAATTGACAGAAATGTAGATCCTTTGGCCCCACCCCAGACCCAGTGAATCAGAAATGTGCAGATGCAGCCCTGCAACCTGTGTTTTATCAAGCCCTCCAAGTGATTCTGATGCTAAAGTTTGAGAACCAGTGATGGGACACAGGTTGCATCCTTGACTTTGTTTTTAACTTTTCAAAATCCCTATAACTTCTCTGGGTTCGTATCTTCAGAGGATCCAAAAGGACTCATATTATATTATGTTCTCTATCTAAATTAATACAGGAGCTTAACATTTATTTACTACATTGTGAGCATGGTGGACAGAGTCTATTAGATATGTTTCCCTGTAGAATCTTGCAGTGCAGAAGCTATCATTTTTTTCCAGAAAATAGCCAAATTCAGGTTTCTAAAAGACTAGGTAAGCATATAATTATTTATATGCTTACCTCCTCCATTCCCCAAACCCTCCCCAATGGCATATATATAAATTTAACCCTAGAAGCTCTTGTTGGTCAGCCATAGTTCTTCAGGGCAAATATTCAAAATAACTAACTGCATATAAAGCTAAAAAACATTTAGAATAGGAAATATTATTTAGATATTATATAGTTTTTTTCTTGGAAATTCTGTGTAATTCTGTTTTCGAGAAAGATAGAAATGATTGCTCATTTTTTATTTTTATGAACTAAACTGCTTTACTTTATAAAATAATAGTACATTGCATTTGTTTTTTATTAAAATCACTTCTGTCATTTATGGGAAAATATTTCAGATACCACATTTCACTCTTAATTTGATTACAATCTGATTGACGTATTGACAGTTCAGTTGTTTGCATGCTTGGCTTCCAGCCCCCAGACCTTTTCACTGTGGCTAAAAAGCACCAGGACCAGGGCTCTTTCTTAAAAGTAGACCTGGCAGGAGAGCTGAATCCATGTCATTTTGGGACCTGAATGTATGTCTCAATTATTTTTTCACACTTTGAAAAGAAGAATCACATCTCTAGTCTCTTTTTCTGGGGAAGACCTGTTAAATATAGTTTCTTTAAAATCTTTGCATCTGAACTTGCTACTTGTCTTTTAAAATGGATTTTGTTGTAGTGTAGATCAGAGCTGACCAGGGTTCTAGCTAGGAAAGTGGTGGTGTGGATGAAGCAGCAGCAGTCATCAAAGGTGGAAAGAACACCAAACCTCCCTTGCTTGCAATGTTAGGGCAACAAGGGTATTGCGTTTTGAAACAAAATAAGCAAGTTTTGGAAGACAAATTCTATTGTAATCAAGATTATAAATTAGCAGGGCATTCAGTCAAAACCAACTTGTAGTCAATGCATTGCACATTGACTAATGTGAATAAGTAAACTTCTTAGCAAACAATTATATATATGATCTGATAAAGAGATAGTAATTGAACTTGTGGGTTGAAGGATGTTGCCTGGTGTGAGGAAGAAAAGCATATATCTCCTATTAAACTCACTGACATTACTGCTAAGTCCATTAAAATATCTCTTCAAGACAAAAAATATGAGGCTGGGTGCAGTGGCTCACGCCTGTAATCCTAACATTCTAGCAGACCAAGGCGGGAAGATCACTTGAGCTCAGGAGTTTGAGACCAGCCTGAGAAAGAGTGAGACCCTGTCTCTACTAAAAATAGAAAAAATTAGCTGGGCATAGTGGCGTGTTCCTGTAGTCTCAGCTACTTGGGAGGCTGAGACAGGAAGATCACTTGAGCCCAGGAGTTTGAGGTTGCTGTGAGCTAGGCTGACACCCTGGCACTCTAACCGAGGCAACAGAGTGAGAATCTGTCTCAAAAAAAAAAAAAAAAAAAAGAAAAGAAGAAAGAAAAGAAAAGAAAAGAAAAAAATATGGGTGTGATAATCAGGAATGTTATTTTAACATATCCAGTTTTATAATTACACAAGGTCCCTTAAAATCCCTTTATAATTGCTCTAAAAGTAGAATTCCATCTGAAATTAGTGGGAGACAAGCAGATTCATTAATCCCTAAAGGGCATCAACAAGATGAAAAATGGTCCAGGGAGAAGCACTAAATACTTTGAGCAAATATATACATCACTGAGTACCTATAAGCTATTTGGTTCTCATTTTAACTGTAACCTTTAACTATGCTTTCATCTATCCTAAACCAATTACTCACTTCCGGACTGCTAAAGTCATTTATTATAGCCCACTTTTTATTTTTTCTTCCTTTTTTCTTTTTTCTATTAGTGATATGGAAGGGAAGCAAACTCAATAATTCTATGAGTACTGAGAACAGAGTTTTTTTTAGGTATATTTAATTTTGACTACATCCAGGAAAGAATGACAACAAATCTGAAATAACAGTAACTTCAACCAAGCCAAGTTTAACATAGTGCTTCATCACCATCAAGGACCAAGAAGCCCTTTGTACTTTTGCCCCGCCATCCTCAATATGCAATTTCTGTTTTGTTTCCAAGATAACGGCCTGGGCTCCCACTGGCTTATCACACAGACATCCCAGAGAGCAGGAGGGAGAGGGGGAGGAAGGTGGGCATGATCTCACCATTTATACATATTTTCTGCTAGTCAGACATACCTCTGGTCCTCAAAGCCCATTGACCAGAACTTATTAATAATGATTTCATCACACTTTGCTATAGAGATGAAATATTGTCTGTATTAAAAATAAAAGCCAACTAGCATTTGAGAATTTTTTTACTTGAGAAGAAGAGGAGAATGGATAATGGAGGACAATTTGCAGCCTCTGCCACACTAGAATCAGCCCGATTTATTTTGTTAATCAGAGGAGGAAGTGCAGATTATTAAGGTTGCAGTGAATGTTCACTGTTCAGTTACATGATTATCACACAAATATAGACAGGAAATTAAATATCTCTTGCAAATTGTGTAATTTGAGATCTTAAAGTCGTCTGCTATTCACGAAGCTGAGTATTTTCCTCAGCTTGAATTAAATCATAAATTCTGGCCAGGCGCGGTGGCTCACGCCTGTAATCCTAGCTCTCTGGAAGGCCGAGGCGGGCGGATTGTTTGAGCTCAGGAGTTCGAAACCAGCCTGAGCAAGAGCGAGACCCCTTCTCTACTAAAATTAGAAAGAAATTAATTGACAACTAAAAATATATAGAAAAAATTAGCCGGGCATGGTGGCGCATGCCTGTAGTCCCAGCTACTCGGGAGGCTGAGGCAGGAGGATCGCTTGAGCCCAGGAATGTGAGGTTGCTGTGAGGTAGGCTGATGCCACGGCACTCACTCTAGCCTGGGCAAAAGAGTGAGACTCTGTCTCAAAAAAAAAAAAAAAAAATAATCATAAATCCTAGTAATTTGTATTTATAAGAAGACAAACATTTATGAAGTTCCAGGCAGCATGTTAGGTTCCTGACATTTTACAGTTTTTTCTTTATAACCATCCAATAATATAGCTAATTCATCTTTTTATGGTTGAAGAATCTGAGGATTAGAAGAATTGACCTACTTGTTTTAGGTCACAAAGATAATAACAAATGGAGTTGTATTTTAATCCATGTCTGTATAATTACAAAATGTATGTTTCCCCTCATATTTTTCTTTTAGTTTTTAGAAAAGGGCTCTTCCTCAATCATCCTGCCCAGGCTGGAGTGCAGTGGCACCATTATAGCTCACTGTAACCTCCAACTCCTGGGCTCAAGTGATCTTCCTGCCTCAGCCACCAAAGTAGCTGGGACTACAGGTGTGAGCCACCATGCTTGCCACCTTCCCATATTTTTCTGTTTCCTGGTAGCTTCTCAGTATTTACTGACACTGTATTCAATTTTTTTCATTCATCTTTACATCCTCCATGTTACAAACAGTATAGGTAGCTACCGATTGAATAAAATATTGAGTCTACTGTTTTTGCTGACACTGTGAAATAGTTCTTATCATTTGTAGACCCTCCAAAGCCATCTCATGCCTTTGCTATGTTTAATTTCTGATCAAATCCAGACAATGGCTAACATTTTATTGAGCAAATTTGATGACATGATAAATGGAAAATTCCAAATAGTGTTTTTCTTCCATAAGAAAAATGAATGAGGAAAAGAAATAAATTAACAGGAAAGAAAAGATAATGTCCTTTTTTTTATTTTCAAGCTCTTATTGCACTTGACTGTCCTCATGTTTTAGGCTTATTTTGTTCTTATTCTATGTCTCAAACATCTGCTTTTCATCTTTCAAAAATTCTTCCTCATGGTGTACACTGTCTGGGGGATGGTCACGCTTGTAGCTCTGACTCAGGTGGTGCAAAGGCAATATATGTAACCTAAACATTTATACCCCTGTAATATTTTGAAATTAAAAAAAAATTCTTCCTCATTATTTAATAGCATGTTTTTTAAAGCCATTGAATTTAAGGAAGCAAGTCTAGTGCCATTTAGTGGTTATTTCATTTGAAGACTACAGTAAATAAAGTGCAAATGCTGCTCTTATGAGCCTGAAACAGACCTTCATAAAATAAGATATAAAGTAATTAAATGTGTATTTGCCAAATTTATGCATGTTAGCCTTGAGAATAATGACTCAGAAATTGAAGAAAATTTGTTTTCAATATTCTTGAGATGTTTATTATTTGGCTAATATGACTTATTTGTTGGTATGGTTAAAAATGTTTTTTAAAATTCTTGTTAATTAAATTCTGAGATTTGAATAATAACATTTGCAATATATGGGTCATTAGTATAACAGTATTTTTATGGAAAATTCCTCTGTTTTTAATGCTAAATTAAGTGAGTTTAATTATTCAGGTACAAATAGAATTGGACATTGACCAAATCAGGGTGCTCTTGTACAACTAATCTTAGACTCCTAAGGGAAGGATCTTATTGAGAAAAAGTGTCTTTAAACAATGTTTTTTAAAAATGTAAATGTTGATTGTTTCCTTTCTTTGGCTAATTGGGTATGACTTCAGCTTTCATATGATCTGGAATCTAATTATTTCATACAAACTCTTCATCCTCATCATTTTCTTCATCATCCTGCCTAATACATACTGAGTGCTAAGGCCTTTACCACGTGTTATTTCATTGCATCCTTTAATAGTTACAAGAACTAAATAGTAGTATTATCTCCATTGTAAAGATGATGTAACTAAAATTGAGTAACATTAAACAATTTTCTCATGGTCTCCCAGTTTACAGCTGACTGGGCCTGGATTGAAGGTGAGACTGTCTGAAATCTGGAGTCTGCCCTCTAAACCACGTATTCAAATTCACAGATACTTAAATCTGGGACTGGCCACGTTTACATGAGCCTGCTTTTAGTGATCACTCACTAAGTCCTTTCTCTCCATTTTGGCTGGCTCCCTGGAATTCGAGATCACAAAATGACATCCTATTCCTCTACACTGAAGTCAATGTGAACTAGGTTCTATGGGCTATTTGCATTTGCCATTTTGATTTCATTGGTTGATTATTTTATTAATAGTTAGCGAACAAGTTTGATGAGTTTTTCACCACTGAATTTAGTGGTGATTTTAATGTAAGTAGTCTCCTCTGGGGAACTCCCGAAATAGCTGAGGTTTTCCCACTCCCCACCCACACGCCTTACACACATCACCTTCCTTTCCAGACTTTTTCTTTTCCCTTCAAGTGGTCGGCACTGCCTTCTGTGAAAAAGGCTCCTTTGTGCCACTTCAAAACCAAGTCTTGAAAAATAAGTGAAACTTTACTTTCTCATTATTCTCTCTACTGCTCCTACTTCCCAAGCCAAGGTATGTTTTTAAATATTATTTTTCTGGTTTCTTAATTGCTCTGTTTTCACTATAGAAATTCTAGAAAGTACAGAACAGCATAAAGAAGCAGACAGAAATATAGAGCCCAGGATTCTGCCACCCAGATGCAGCTACAGTATGCATTTTGGCAAATTTCCTTCCAGTCTTTCCTTGTATAAAAAATTTCTAAGGCATGAGGAATTAATCGATTAATAGAATACAGCTCTTTGAAACAAAGCCCTGAATATCAGGGCTTCCTGTTCAGATTAGACAAATGTATCTGGTCATTTGGGGTGGTGGAGGTCAGTGAGGACCTAAATTGGTTTATATTGGGGAAATCGATGTGATACCACCCTTCAGGGGAGGACGGGAGAGGTGCTGACAGATTAAGAACATTTCGAGAGAACTGGGGTAAGACGGGGTGAGGGTAGCTGGTCCAGGTAAGAGAGCTGACAAAGCCAATGGCAGGTCTTCCCAGGAATTTTATTAATACAATGAGGGTGAAGCAGGGATTGGGCCCAGCAGGAAGCAATGAGAGCTGGGTGCTGGCAGAAGGAAGTAGGTGACCCCAAGAGACATGGACTCCAAAGCCTGGCTGCCCCAAGGGGCTGTGCAAAAAACAGAGATAACCTGCCAAAATGCTTGGAACCTCCACCTTAAAGCGTAGACCAACTTGATTATTTCTGAACTCTGCAAGTGGCTGGTGTGAGACCTTTGTTAGTCTGCCATTGATAACGGCTAACATTTCTTGAGTATGTGTCCAGCATTGGCTAATCTGTTTTCTGGTGTTATCTCATTTAGCCCTTACACAAGTCAGTTACTGTTAGGATCTCCATTTTGCAGATAAGGAGGCGGAGACCAAGAGAAGTTGATGATTTTGCTTAAAGCCACTTGAATAAACAGAGGAACAGGAATTCCAGCCCAGGGATTGCCTGACTTCAGTTCTTACTCTTAACTACCACATGGTTTCTGATTTAGTATTTTGTCTGGAACTTAGAATAGTATTCTAACTTGCTAGAAGAAATTGGGATGTGTATCCGTGGTAGGAGGGCAGGGTATTTTCTGGAGGTCTTCAAATTCATGTACAAAGGTAACATTGCTTAGCCCTTCTAAATATTAATAGCTCTGTGTAAACCTATAAATATGTCAGATATTCTAACTGGCTCCTGACTGTGAAGTATTTTGGGCTCTTGATTCTGTTAATTTTTTTTTTTAATTGAGCTCAACCTCAATTTTATTTACATAGAACATAGAATTATATAACAATAATATTTCAATTGTCACAAATTTTACAGGAGTTATAATTCAACATTTAAGTGAATTACTGCTCTGAAATAGCAGTAGTTTTAAAGCTAGTCTGTAGTGACACGAGCACATCTCCATGAAATCTCAAGGTCATGTACCCTGCCATCATCTCAGAAATGGAATTCTTGCATTTTATTTATTTATTTATATTTATTTATATTTTTGAGATAGGATCTCTCTCTGTTGCCTGTGCTACAGGGCAGTGATATCACAACTCTCTGCAACCTCAAACTCCTGGGCTCAAACGATCCTCCTGCCTCAGCCTCCCAAGTAGTTGGGACTACAGGCACACACCACCACACCCAGCTAATTTTTCTATTTTTTGTAGAGATGAAGTCTTACTCTTGCTCAGGCTGGTCTCAAACTCCTAGCCTCAAGCAATCCCCCCACCCCGGCCTCCCAAAGTGCTAAGCTTACAGACATGAGCCACCTTACCCAGCCTGCATTTTATTTTTTTAAGCAGCTTTATTGGGATATAATTCAGATACCATACAATTCACTCATTTAAAGTATAAAATTGAATGGCTTTTAGTATATTCACAGATATGTACAACTATTATCACAGGTGATTTTAGAACATTTTCATCACTTCACAGAGAAATCCCATAGTATCTTTTTGCTACCACCCCCCAACCTCAGTTGCGCCCCTTCTCCCCTCCCCTCCCCTTGTCCCAAGCAACCAGTCCTCTACTTTCTGTCTCTGTAGATTTTTCTGTTCTGAATATATATATGAGTGGAATCATATAAAGGCTGTAGAGAGGCCTTTGGTTCTTGCAAAGCTTCAAGAGCACTTTGCACTACTTCAGAGATCATCTTCCTCAGCACTTTTGTCCCTCGTAAATGTATTTTCTAGCGCACATGCCTGGGTCAGTGAAGCCTTCCCCGTAACCTTGCAAAGCATACTTGTTTGCAGAAGAAAGCTTATCAATGGCTTTCAGTTGGAATAAAAAGAAAACTGAATTGCAAGAAAAAGAAATAGTGAGAAAGCAGGATAGTCAATATAGTTTTGAGAGGTTTGTCATTTTAGACTCCATTAATATATTACAAAGCTAGAATAAAACTGGTGATAAATACTACTATGTTGTAGCTATTATTTTTAAGTTTTTTTTTTCAGTTACAACAAATTAAATACAATGTTTTATTAAAATAATATAAAAGCTAATATAATTTAAACTTGTTAAAAAGCCATTCTCCATTCTTCATGGTCTTCTCCTATAAGCTGACCTTTATTATATAATAGTAGCTGAATTTGTATTAGTCTTTGGTCCATTCATTGTAACTTACTAAATAATTATACAAATATTTGGTAATACATTTGTCAATGTAGAATGAATTTCATACAAACAAAAATTAGCCTTCTTTAAAATTTTTTTAGAATGAGATGGATTAGGAATAAAAATAAAATAAAATGTAATAAATTGGCATTTTTAACTCTTACACATTTTATTTCAGCACTGTCTCAGACAAAGACAGCTGAATTTTGAAATTCTCCTAAATATTTGTTAATAACCTGATCTGTGCCATATGCTGGACTAGGTGTTTTCAGATATATCTCAGTTATTTATGTCATATGCAAATGTAAAATGCACAAGCAACATTACACAACATTGTCATATTATTATTTAGTTCCAGCTATCAGCATCGTCCCTACCAAAGACATTATGGATTTATCATTCTGCTTCATTTTGGGTTTGAGGTGACATCAGGAAAAACAAGCAGTTGAAAATATAGATTTTTCTGGCAAATTCAAGGTTTGATATGCATAAAAAAATTAAATGTAGATGATATAAGTTAATATAAAGAAGGTATAAGACCTGTCAGTCAACAGCAACTCATTATATGAGCTGTTAGGTATAATTATTTCTTACAGACTTATCATTTAGAATGGATTCAAGCTTTATAGCATAGATGCCAGATAATTGAAATCTTGAGCTGAGCCATAAGGTGATTTTGATTCTAATATATTTGGGTTCACAGTAGTAACTCTGGGGATTATTTAATGGAATTCATGGTTTTAAGTTTGTTGACCTCCTCTTCTTTAATGGCTCTGGAATTGTATTTTGATATCCATCTAGGAAATATGAGGCAGTCTTAGGACAGTAAATATTATTGATATATTAACTAAAAGTTAGTTGTTTTTCTCAGGTACATTTTAATAACTAAAATTTTAACTATGAGAATATAAAGCTATTTCAGAGTGTCACTCTGTGTCTTAAATTTAGTTTCTTGTTAACCTAAAAGAGATTTTAAAACATGATAGTAATTTTTATTTCATAAACCCATGAAATGTCTAAGCATTATGTGGGCAAAAAGAACATCAATTTGTGCTCATCCAGGATGGAAGCTTTCATCTTCACCTTTTGTTTCAATTTCCATCCTATTGGGTTGCATTAAACAAGTGTTTTTCATTGAAAATGTGCATTTGTGTATGTAAATACTCTGAGAGGCATGTGTTTTGTAGGATTTTTTTCCTAAGTGGTCCAAGAGTATCCAAGCATAACTTGTTTTATTCTGCTTCACTTCATTGTGCTTCATAGACCATGTTTTTTACAAATCGAAGGCTCATGACAATCCTGCATTGAGCAAGTCTATCAGCACCATTTTCCAACAGCATGTGTTCATTGTATCTCTGTGTCACATTTTGGTAATTCTCACATTTCGAACCTTTTCAGTGTTTTTATCTTTGCTATGGTGATCTGTAACCAGTGAGGATTAGAATTGACTTCTTCCAAACTCCTGTTACTGTTGATATTTTGACTCATTCTCATGAATCCGAAATGTTCTTACTGGCATCTAGAATGGTGAATTCTTTTCAGAAGGTTTTCACTTTGCCCACATTGATGAGAGGAATTAAGACTTGAAAGTCTAAATTACTCTTTGATCTATGGGCTACAGAATGCATGTGGGTGTTAGCAGGCATGGAAATACTAATATCCTTGTACATCTCCATCGAGCTATTGGGTGTCCAGGTGCATTGTCAATGAGCAGTAACATTTTGAAAGGAATCTTTTTTTCTGAGCTGTAGGATTCAACAGTGGGCTTAACATATTCACTAAGCCATGCTGTAAACAGATGTGCTTTCATCAAGGCTTTGTTTTTCCATTTATAGAACACAGGCAGAGTAGATTTAGCATAATTCTTAAGGACTCCACGATTTTCAGAATAGCAAATGAGTATTGACTTCAAGTCACCGGATGCATTAGCTTCTAACAAGAGAGTCAAGCTTGTCCTTTGAAGCTTTGAAGCCAAGCATTGAGTTCTCCTCTCTAGCTATGAAAGTCCTAGATGGCATCTTCTTCCAATAAAAGACTGTTTTGTCTACACTGAAAATCTGTTGTTTGGTGTAGCCAACTTCATCAATTATCTTAGCTAGATATTCTGGATAATGTGCTACAGCTTCTACATCAGCTCTTGCTGTTTCACCTTGCACTGTTATGTCATGGAGACACCTGCTTTCCTTAAACTTCATGAAGCAAGCTCTGTTAGCTCCAAACTTTACTTATCCAGTATCTTCATTTCTCTGAACCTTCATAAAATTAGAGACAAGTTAGGGCCTTGGTCTGGATTGGGCTTTGGCTTAAGGGAATGTTGTGTCTGGTTTGATCTTCTATGCAGACCACTGATAATATCTTCATATCAGCACTAAGTCTGTTTCACTTTGTTATCATTCATGTGTTCACTGGAGTAGCCTTTAATTTCCTTCAAGAACTTTTCTTTAGCATTCACAACTTGGCTGTTTGGTGAGAGGCCTAGCTTTTGGCCTTTCTTGGCTTTTGGCCTACCTTGGCTTTTGACACCTTCCTCACTAAGCTTAATCATTGCTAGCTTTTGATTTAAAATGAGAGATGTGTGACTCTTCATTTTACTTGAACTCTTAAAAGTCATTGTAGGGTTATTAATTAGCCTAATGTTGATATTTTGTGTTTCAGAGAACAGAGAGGACTGAGGAGAAAGAGAGAGAGAGAAACAGGGGAATGGCTGGTTGGTGGAGCAGCTAGAAGATACACAACATTTATCTATTGAGTTTGCCATTTTATGTGAGTGCAGTTAGTGTCATCCCAAAACAATTACAATAGTAACATCAAAGATCACTGATCATCATAACAAATACTGAAAAGTTTGAAATACTGTGAGAGTTATCAAAATGTGACACAGAGACATGAAGTGAGCACATGCTGTTGGAAAAATCGTGTTAATAGAGTTGCTAAATGCAGGGTTACCACAAATCTTCAATTTGTAAAACATACAATATCTTTGAATCTCAATAAAGTGAAGGACAATGAAATAAGATATACCTAAGTATTAATTCTGTGATGATATACAGTATTCAAGAATCTCCTTAGAATGCAACTCTTCCCTGTACTTTATCACTGTTACCTTAAATTAACATGGTGGGTAATATAATATTTGGAAAATATTGCATCTGTTTTTTGTATTTTAGGATTGTTTTAGGTTTCTTTAGATGCCACACATATATTTAAAGATTTTACAGGCAGTCTATAATAAGTTTTTCTCTTAATACCTCTCTCTGTAAAAAAACAAAGCATTGAAATCTTGCTTTAGAATTGTATGAAAATGTGGGATCAAGTTCTATTTTGTACTTATTTGATTAAAAATAACAAATGTCATAAATACACAAGGCCTCTCTCTCTTAGAGCTTTCATTCTAAGTGTTTGTAACCATTTTTTTCAAAACTTTTTATTTCCTTTCCTTCTTTTTTTGATCTTCTACTCCAACAACATAGAGGAAATCTTGACTATGACAAGAATAACAAAATGGTATTGGGTAGAGTCTTTATTGCCGTGGGGAAGGAAGGGTAACAATTTTTCACTTTGACTATGAAAGGGAGCGCTATCTATGTGTGGAATAATTTATACGAGTTTGAGGGTTTTCAACTGTTATTATTTTTTTATGATCTCTCGGAGCTGGTTTCTTCTTCCATCTCCTATTGATGTCCCGTAACTTCCTAAATCCCTGCTTAGGCCAGTGTAAGGAATGTAACCTTGTGGGAGTCATTTCATCTCTGAAACAACAGCTCCTCTTCTGTAGAATGGGGATACCTCATCGTAGGTTGGTTTTGTTTGTCTTTTTTGGAGAATTAAGTGAGATGATTCATGTAAAGTGCTGGCATTCAGGAAACACTGATATATATTAGCTATTATTTTCTTAGAAATCATTGAATTATTGGGTAAAAGCAAAGGAGAAAAATCACAATCATGGACTGCTCTCCCTTAGATTCCCCAACTATTTCTTAAACATATGCTAACCCAATAATATGATTTAATTCTGTATGTAGTCAGCATTGCAAACCATCAATATTTTTATGGATGTTGGAACAGATATTATGTACATCTTGAAATACAATTACAGCAAGTACTTGATTATTCAGGGCTTGAATAGCTAGTGTTTAGATTGCATCAGCCTTTGTAAAACTCATATATTCTTATTCTGGCCTTTCACTGCTCATTAAACTATCTACCAGCACATAAGCAGTTCAAAGTGAAGCAGATGAAGTGCAATCTAAACTATTTTTGCCTCTCTTTAAAAAAAACAAAAACAAAAACAAAACCCAAAAAATACACTACTGTTAATTTTTTAAAGGATTTTTGCTAAGGAATAATAGTAGGAGTTTTCTTTTTTTGGCGGATGGGAGAGGAAATCTGGCAGTGATTGGATTATTCTACACATTTAAATTAGGTTATTTATGCTCTACCAATTACTGAAGTTAGTTGTGAGTTTCCTGTAATGTTCTGAATCTTAATTTACACTTTCCCATCTGTCTATGTCTTAAGATTTTAATAGATTTTATCCTATAGTATCCTGTTGTAGATAAAATCCATCTTTAGAAAGGCATCCACTTTTGTAAACCCACCTAGCCTGTGTTATTGTAGCTCTAAATCAGAGACACAAGTCCTAATAAAATTTAAGAGGCAGGTAACTATTATTTTTTAGTGGTACCTTGTTTTGTTTTATTTTCATAGTGTAGAGAGCTGAATAAATATTAATCAGTTGACCTGGTGACAGCAATATTACGGTAAAAATGCAGCTGAGAATATTGTAACATTATTCGTCAAGTCACAAGGCTAGTATCTTATTAACCTGAGAGTTTGTTTCCTATATTAATCAATCATGGCTTTTCTTTTAAAGGAGTTAAAGAGGATAGAAAATCAAATTAAAACATACCTTATTATTTGTTTTTAGCACACAAATTGCTGTAGTATTTCTTTTTGTTGCAGTTTAAACTCCTAGTTTTTTAAAGCAGAAGAAGTTAAGTGAAGTTCAGGATCTTTTTGTGATATGCCAGTACTGCATAGTTATTCTTTATAAATTATAGTTTGAATGTGAGAAAGTGAACAGTACTGAATTAAATTCACATATAATACCAGATGATATTTAAATAACTCAATTTAAGAAATGCAACTTTTTGTAATTTATACTCACATTCATTTCAGGTAACTATGGGGTATTTTTATATATACACATATGCAAATATATATATCTCTATGTGTGCATGTAGGGCCATTCCATATACATGCATATGTATACATAGATATTTAATGACACAAATTGTGTGTATATGCATCTTAATGCTACATCAAAAAATCAAATGATTAGGTAGTTATGTATCATCAATGTTCTCAAAGAATTCAGGTGGTGGGCATTACAAAAGCTATTCATGTAACAAAAACATTTGTACACCTTAATATTTTGAAATAAAATGTTTAAAAAATGTTGTCATAGAGAAGAAACCTTGGTCTATGGAGTCAGTCAGATAAAACTGATATAAGATAGGTCTCACTCTGTTGCCAGGGCTACAGTGTAGTGACATAATTATAGCTCACTGCAACCTCAAACTCCTGGGCTTAAGTGATCCTTCTGCTTCAGCCTCCTGGGTAGCTGAGACTACAGGCACACGCCACCACACCCAGTTAATTTTTTCTATTTTCTGTAGAGATGGGGGTCTTGCTCTTGCTCAGGCTGGTCTCCAATTCCTGGCCTCAAGCAATCTTCCAGCCTCAGCCTCCCAGAGTGTTAGCATTACAGGTGTGAGTCACCGTGCAAGGGAAAACTGAATTTCAACTGAGTTGTCCCTTACTGCTTATATGATTTTTCATCTCTGAGCCCCAGTTAACTCCCTTTAATTGACTGTATGTAAAAAATCATGTCTGTAAAAAGTAAATGCAAGAATATGAAATGTATCATGCACAGATTCCAGGACTTATAAAAGCTCAAAGTTGATCCTCTTCCCTTAGAAGGGTAGCAATATAAAATTTGTTTGACTCTCAAAAGGCCATACTTGCTTAAAAATAAGATAAAGAATCTGGCATGCATGGTTTCCAAAATAATGTGGTTAGCCTGGATTAGAAGGCATTTTCTATAATACTTTCATGTAACAATTCTCCAAATCATCTGTATTTTAAAATAATTAACTAACTGAAACTATCTCTCCTTTATTTTTCACTGATCTTGTTGTTGAGTGAAATAAGATCAACTAAAATGTGAAATTATGGATTTAAATAGTAGAGTGGCTAGGAAAATGCTTCAAGCATGACTTTCCAATGAGTCAATAAATAGAAGAATTTTTTTAAAAAATAAATTTGATACATATTTGGAAAGAAGATGGTTAAAATGCTCATTTTACCTGTCAAACTGGGACAAATGACTCCAATTACGTATATCCTAAATTGTATTTTTGTTATAGATACTTTAAACTGGTATAAATGCATCCCCTAAAACATTATACTCATGATGGCTGTTGCGGGGGATGTATGAAAAGATCTGCTCCTGGAAACACGCCCCTCGAGGAAAGGGGGGCCTCTGAGCTATAACTTGAAGGGCTCTCACATTCTACTTCCCCCCACCCAACCTTCACACAGAGCCATCCCCTCCAAAAAAGAAAACCAACAAAACACTCCCCAGAATTAAAAACTATGTGTTTTCGTTGCCAGTGTAAAAGTCCACAGGCTACCTCCTTCTCCTCAGTTCTTAAGCTCCTCCTCACAAGTTGCAGTTTTGAAGTCATCATCACTTTTAAGGTGAGGGCTAAATAATCAGATGTTTAAAGTTACAGCAACACTTAAAATGCCAGCAGATTTTAAAGCTTGAAAGAACTAAAGAAGAAAAAAGTGATATTAGTAATAATAATGCTATATTAATTAGTATTAACATTGAGGGTTCCAGAGTCACATCACCAGGGTTCAAATTCCTGTTCTACCACTTATTTACTGTGTGTCTTTGAACATATCTGCCCTCTTTCAAATGGAGAAAATAAAACCACTGACCTCATAGTGGTTGTAATGTAGTAAGGATTAAATGAGAAATCCATGTAAAACACTTAGCACAGTGAAGTTAACATAAGGGTTAATTGTTGCTGTGATTTCCATTATTATTATTAAATGTGATATTATATTGCATAGAACAACCTTGTGAATGTGTTTGAAGGCTAGAATTCTTTCACATTTTTTATCAAAAACATAGTAAGTCTTTTTACCAAAAATGATACTTATCATGCAACAGTCTTTAAATGGAAGAAAGGAAAGAAATAAAACACAAGGCATCTCCTTTTCCCATTTTTTTACTCAAACAGTGAAGCTTTATGTAGTGCTTTTCTCAATAAAGCATCAGAAATAAATTGAATGCTGTTTATTAGCTGGACACAAAGTGTCCTGATTGCTTCAGTTCATCTAGGCATGTAAATTATTCAGCATTCCACAATAAATTAGACTTCAGGACCCAAGCATCAGTAGGAAATATTTCCTCAGTAGTTTAACCAAATGTACATTATTGCAATAAAAACTTCTAAGGCAGTCTATAAGAAAAAAAAAAGCATTCAATTAGTTAAGGAAAATGGGAAATTTCAGAAACTTCATATTTTTATCTAGGTACAACTAACTTACATTCAGAGGGACACGTAAGATGACAGCCTGCCTGGAAAGGTTTTGCATTTCTTTATTAGTCCTCTTCTTGCTACTCACCAGATAGTCTATCTCCTTTGTATATTTTTTTTTCTCTGCTAAATAAATAGCAGAGCTATGCTCTTAGCTGGATCTACACATGATGTTATGAATCATTTTGGCAAATATGAAGAAAGAAGCATTTTCAGATATTGCAGAAATGAGACAAAGTGTCAGAAATATATTAGTCAGAAATGCAATCAATTGTTCTGTGATACCATTAGAGACCTAGCGCCCTCACATCTTTTTACATCTTTCTGTTTTGAGAATGTTGACTTTTTTTCCAATCATCTTCGTTTTACAACCACAAGATGGCTGCTGTACCTTCAGGCATCATATCTGTGTTCTAGGCAAGAAAAAAGAATGGTAAAAGCTTTCTCCTCTTGAGGATTTGTGTTTTGATTTAGGAAGAAAGGCTCTCTCCAGGAGATTTTCCCTTATATTTTATTAGCCAGAGCTGGATCATGTCCTTGCCCCTAAACCAATCACTGGGCAAGGGAAACGGCTGTTGAGTAGACAGTGGACAAGTCCTGCCACACCTCTCTTTGACAAATGAGAAAACCAAGGTCTGTTCACCAGAGCGGACTTGCACAGGTTTCACAGTAAATTGCAGAGAAAAAGATTATAATTTCTGGCACTCGTGGCTTCTACCCTACCAAGAAGCTGTACCCCTCCATTAATCAATAAATTGTTCATTGAAATCCTCTCTGGAACTGTGTTATTATTCCTGAAAGTCAATCTTAATTACCTTTGAGGGATAATTAGAAATGTATAATATATTAGTAAATAAATCACCATACCAGATGTATGGAAAAATACTTTTTAAAAGATAGTTTTTATTTCTTCAACCTTTAGAGAACCTGCTGATATACATTTAAATCTGTCAGAAAAGTTTTTGAACCATATTGTTTTCTTCTCTGCAGCTACTGTATTTTCTGCTGCCTGCTATTTTCATGGCAACAATCACAAGTTGGATGCTCTTTTTAGCTACAACGGGACTATGCTGAATAGGCCAGCTGAGAGCTATTTTACAAGAAAATTTAGCAATCGCTTTGTGGTAATGGATATTGGTTTGTGGCACATCCGTTCCAGTTTCTGCCTTGTTAAACACTTTAAAAGCAGCTCTAGTTTACTTAGCTTCTCTTTCTGACCCTCTGGGAACTACAGATTTATGTATCTTTACAATTGGTGGTCAACGAAGCCAAGCTGATCTTAATTGCATATTTTGCCCATTGGCATAACGTAGGGAAGGCTTCTTGGACACTTTTGAATAAGAACTTTTGATTTTGTGCTGCTTCAAATGATGGAAAAGGTACTGATCCATTTTAGCGCAAGGTGCCAGCATAGTTTGTTTGCAGATTATCCCAGAATTTTTTTAAAGATGTTTAAATAATTTGGAAAAAGGAAGGGGAAAATTATAGTGGTGCATTAGTCAACCTTGTATTAATATTTTACATTAGAAACATTTATAATGTGATTGCTATTGGAATAAGATACTTAATAAAATGCCATATTTAAAAACAATGCTTCGGTTTCTCCTCTGAGACCATCAAACTGTACTCAAAACATTCAAGCTGTTCACAATATGTATTTTATGGAAAAATGAAAGTGCAGGGAGTACATATGCTTATGATTATAGAAATAAAATATGTGTAGCTTTTAAAATAATATTTACTCTAGATTTTAGTAGTGTGGGATCATGAGTGCTGTGTTAAAATGCATTATTAGGTCTTGTTTGAAAGTTAATTAAAAGACTCAAAGAAATCAGGATTTTATTGTATATTCTTTCATAAAAATATTGAATTCTTTGATTACAGTTCCTATACTTTATATTTTCTCTGAACCCTAAACAATATTTCTGAAATATTGATAATGAATATGAAACAGCCTCCTGGATAGCATTTCTTAATTTCTAAGCCAGTGTTAATCAGATATAGCTGAATGTTTAGGAAATTTTGCAAGAGACCATTTTTAGATGATTAATAAATAATCAAGATTAGTTATTGCAGTTAACTAAAGGCTGTAATAGTTGCAAGATTCAGAAGACCCAAGAATAGAACTGGTTTTGTCATGGATTAAATATTTCTGGAAACACTTCCTGCTTGTCACAGTTCTCATAGTTTAGTTTCACTTGATTTGTTATAATTAAGTAATTAAAACTTCTCAAAGTTTGGTCATATCTCAATTCCTCCAAAATAGATGCTAAATTGTGTATATAATTTGCATCAGAGATTTTAATGTAGGTAGTTTCTCTTGGTCACATTGAAGAGGTCACCCTGATCCCTTCTCCTATTATACTCATTTCAGTTTTCTTCTAAACAAAACCTAATCAGAGGAAGATAAATGATACCAATGCCGTCAGATCCCAAACACCACCTCTAAAGAATTCCATGTCACCATGCCGTTAACTCTCTATTAGTACAGGATGAGAATATTTAGGTGCAAAGTTATAGAGCTAGGTAGAAAAAATACAATCCACTCTTTTTTATTAATGATATATTGAATCCTATAAGAATTTACCTATTGTTAAATATAAATAGACTGCACATGAGTAGCTGTTAGAAAGCATCATCCCGGTGAGTTTGGTCTTGGTGGTGCACCTCTTCCTCAGTCTTTATTTTCATCAACTACTTTACCAGCTTCATCTATTAGTTACTATTTCATTCCTTTAAGAGGTAGCATCCATAAAACATTCTTTTAAAAACATTTTATATCGCATTATTCATCCTAAAAAGCTATTGCATTCACTTGATAAAGCAAATTTCATAATTATTCAAGAAATGATTTCATTTTGAATATACTTATCATGTCTTTGCATAGATCCCAAAGAGCTCTCAAGTACCTGTTCTATTTTAAAGGACATTTTGATAAGTTCATTACATGCAAAATTAATATAGGTAAGATGTATAATGCTATTTATTTTCAAGATTTTTTTTTTGATTTAAGTAAGAAATTTCGTTTTAAAGATTAGCAATCTGATAAAGAAAGTTTCTATGGTTTGAACAAGTTTACATTCACAGAAAGGCTCTCTCTGTGGAAATCACAAATGATTTCCTTTCCATGGAAACCGGCGTATGGTGTGGCCAGTGAAGAAAGAAAGAAGACTAAATATTGATATGCTGTTACTTTGTATACATCTGATTATTTATTCCTCAAAATAGTCTTTTTTAAAAAGGAATTTATTAAAGTCTAGGCTACTTAACTTCCCTACAGCTTTATAGCTGGCAAAGAAGGAACTCCATTTTAAACTTAAGACTCATTCTGAAGCCATGTACCATACTGCTGGTAAGATTAAATTGCTCAAAATGAACAAATACACTTTTTGATATAATGAGTTATTTCTGCTATGGAATCATGGGGCATGAAGTTTCTGCCAAAACCAAAAGGTTACATAAGTGTTTATTGATAGCAAATATTCTGATTTTTTTCTGTTGTAAAATATAAATAGGAACTTTTATAAAACAAAAATATCTATAATAAAATGCAATTTAATTATAGAAAGAGCCCTTTTAACTTTTCTTTGTTTACTGTAATGTGAAGCCCTAATCTGTTATGAACAAAAATGTCTTTCAGGCCATTTGGAACCTTTGCATATAACGACTTCCTGCATTCATCCCATCTACTTCTAATTATAAACACTGGGGTTTAGAGACAGACTTAGCACAGTGCCAGGAACATAATATATTTAAATAATATTGAATTCATGCTTTTACTAATATCAGAGTTTAGAATGAAATAAGCAATCCTATGTCTGTAATTGTTTTTGCAGTTGTGTGTTACTATCACCATTTCCTATACAATTTCTCGTTTTAAAGTCTTTTTTTTTTCATTTCAGCATATTACGGGGGTACAAATGTTTAGGTTACATATATTGCTTTTGCCTGGCCCAAGTCAGAGCTTCAAGAGTGCCCATCCCCCAGATTCTTTTAAAGTCTTATTGTGTCTGTGACTAAAACTTGTTTTTAAAATACTTACTTTTAAAATTAATCAAAGTCAAAACTAATTTAACTTGGAAAATTTTTAAGACTCTAACAAACACTATTTGAGAGAGCTGAGTTGTCACAAAGCAAAGGTAAAACATTTCTAAAAGTACATTTTTAAGGGGTTCTATGGTATAATGAGAAGAGCCTTGTACCGGAAATCATGAAACACAGGTCCTGGTATTGCCTCGTCCATAAACCACATGTTTGTGTTTATGGATGTATGTAAGGAAATAAGAAATTCCTGGACCCAACACCTTTACAAGAGTCTCATGAAGAACATTCTGAGATAACATATAGGAAGATGCATGGTAATACGCTGATGTCTGGATGTAAATGATTGCCCTGATTATTATTGCTGTGTTTGATACCACCACTTAATAGTAGTGATAGACTTAGTAAATGGTAGCAGTTATTGGAACAAGTGATTTCAAGTAACTTACTCTGTTTTTATGCCTCTGTTCCTCTTATTTTTGTACTACTCTTACTACATTACTTTATTTGTCCTCGTCCCTAAGTGAGGTGTTTGGGAATGTTATCACTGCCTAAAGAAGTGTATTACATTGAAAAGAGGAAAAATCTCACATTTCTTGAGCATTAGTGGTGTGCTGATAAACTGGCAGCTCTGAAGGGGAATGGGGGAAAAATAAGAAAAAAAAAACCCTGATTTGTAGTTAGCTAATTTTTGTGTGTAAATGTCCAATTTCAAGCTGCTGTGATGACGTCCCTGACTACGGAGTAGAGAAAAGATGCTCACAACTGAGTGGGTAGGATCCAGGTCCAGCACACACACCATGGACGAGGGGGCCAATAGGTGTGTTCAAGATAAAGGATGCCCACTGCCCATCATAATCCTAATTATCTTTCGTTTTATGATCTGTGTCTGTTTATTTGTTTTATATGTTTGTTTCTATGTTACTGTCTAGAATTCAACCATGGGGGTTCATTTGATAGAATTCATCTGCTGAACAGGATTTATTTCACTTAAAAAATGCATGTATTCTGAGAAAGCTAAGATGCTAGCAAACATTCATTCAGTTCAATGGTTAATTTTTCTGACATTCTGGGAGGAATCTACCGTAAGGGAAACAGCTTTAATGGGGGCTGAGAGCTGGACAATTTTATATTATGGAAAATTCTGAGAGGATGGAAAGACATGAATGGAACTCTTTATGGAGGCTTACAGTTGAGCTGGAGGTAAGGTAAATTAGCACTGAGAACATCAGAACTACAGAAAACGTTCTAGTTTTTTGGTAATATAGATGCTTATCTATAAGTTTTCTATACAAAGGAATCAAAATAGACATTCGGCTTTATTTCTTTACTTTATGACCCAAGCTTCTTTCTTTTACTGATGCATTCAACATTTGTGACTGTTAGAGCATTCCAGGCATAGTACTCTCAGAAGGCACTCTCATCTCAGATTCGTGTTATGATTCAAACATATTCTGAATTAAATAGATTTCTGTGGTCTAGCCAGGAAACCTAAGTATTAATAATATTTAGTATTCTTCTTCATAAGCTGGGAAATGTCAATATTCTACTCCCATCCTTCATTCAAGGATAAATTACAAAAGCTAGTCACATTTTCAACTTCTGCAGTTTGTAACCGGCCTGATATTCACAAGCAGACAGAATCTAGTGGTTGTGTTCTAACTATCATATTAACAGTGTTGGTTCTGGAACCCCTAGAGTTTTTGCTTGAGAAGAAATTGGAAAAAGAAAACTGTTTTCAGACATTCTTTCTTTTGATGATCTGTGGTCCTACCATTTATTACTCTGTTGCCTTAGGCAAGTTACTTTGCTTTCTGTGCCTCAGTTTCATTACCTGTGAAATGGAGCCAATAGTAGTACCTGCCTCCTAAATTTGTAGTATGATGTGAGCCTCGTGAAGTTCTTAGCACAGTGTCTGGCACATAGTAAATGCTACCACTCTGCCCTCTACTGCTTACAGAGAAACATGGGGACCGAACATTGGTTCCAGATTTCAGCCTCAGACATCTCCTTCTGCCCTCGTGTACGCATACATATACACACTCTTGTTGGCAACATCATCTGGTTTATTAGATAAAGAGGAATACACAGCAGAAAAAGCAATCCAAATGGAAAGAAATATTTCAGCTAGAGACAGCCTAGCATAAGACCAGTGTAGCCGACATTGGCATATTAAATCCAAAAATATTCTAACCTGCTTTGTAAAAATTCTTTAACTACATGTAAAAAATTATGTTTCTAGTGCTGAGATTTTTAAAAAAAAATTATTAAGCAATTCAAAAAAAACCCCAAAGCAATAATATACCTATAATGCTTATCATCCTTCTAAGGGAAATACAGAGTTGCAATGTATATAAATTAGGGTTAATAAAGGAGCTATCAGACACATTTGTTAAGGTCCCCCAGATAAGGAAATGAATATCTTTTGTATCTTCCAGTTTAACAGAAGATATTGTTCTGTCTTTTGAACTGGTAAAGATAATTTAATGTGGTTAAAAAGTAAGTGACAATCCAATTGCCCTCAAAGAAATCCAAACTTTTAATTCAAAATACATTTAATAAAGTATTGTTCAGGTTCATCTGAATCTTTGAGTCTTATGGCTTCTAATTCTAACTCTGAGATCAGACGACAGACTTGTGGCATCAGCTGGTTCCCTCACATAATGTGAACATGTTGGTTGCATTGAGAAGACTAAAACTTCAGTTGAGGATGTGAGTCTGAAGAAAAAATGATGTGTGTATTGCCTATCTGGTAAGAAGAGAAGACTGTTGTCCAGTTCTTCACAGATAATATGAAGGTAGATAGTAGGAAAAGAATTCTTTTTTTTCTGTTTAAGTTGCTATGTCCCAACTCAGTTACAGAGTATAAGCATGCCCAAGAGTGAATCTTTGTGTGAGAGCTCTTGTCCGGTACAGCTACTATCCAACTCCAGTGTCAAGCGTCACTGGAAGGCTTACCTAGGTCTTCTTCCAGGTGGGTTTGCGAGCACCAGAGTAGTCTGCAAAATGAGTCCCTGGGCCTGACATCTTGAAACAACCCTGGACCCCCAAACGGCCTGGGTACTGAGAATAAGCCAGGTTGTCTTCAGCTTAGACGAGGTCCCTTTTATTAAGCGGCAAAAGGTAAGAGGTTGAAGTGATGTAGAGAAGAAGGATGAGAGTTTTAATGGCTCAAGTCCAGGAGCAGCGTGGGCGTGGGAAAAGCACAGGATGTGGACTCGGCAGCCAGGAGTGAGAATCCAGCTCATCCCCCTCTGTGCTCTCCTAGCTCCTTATCAAAGACTCATTGCGGAGCTCACCACACTGAATTCTGACAATTTTTATGTGTGTTTTTTCACCACTTTATCATGAGCCATTTGGAACATAAATAATTATCTTTTCCCAACTTTTAATTTTAAGTAATTTTAAAGCTACAGAATAGTTGAAAGAATGGTACAATGAATTTCTATGTATACTTCACTAGATTCACTCACTGTAAACATGTTGACATGTTAATATTATCTCTTCTTATCTATATATTCAGGAAGATATATACCTCTGACATATACATATATGTACACACAGACATTCAGTTTTCTTCTGAACTATTTTCAAGACACTTCACCTCTAAACACTTCAATTTGTATCTTTAAAGATCCAGGCATTCTCATTACTGTAATAGTATTATAAGAGCCAAGAAATCCAACATTTATTCAATAATATTATCTAATATATAACCCATATTTAAGTTTCTCCATTTGTCCCCAAAATGTTCTTTATTGCTGCTTTTAAAAAATTGAATCCGAGAATAAATCAAGGTTACCATGTTTCTTTAGTCTCCTTTAATCTATCAGAGAGCCCTGCCTTTTTTTTTTTTTCATGACATTAGTATTTCCAGAAATTCCAGGCCAGATGTCCTGTGGAATGTCCCACTCAATGAAACTTTTTATTTGCTTACTCGTGATTAGATTCACAGTATACATTTATAGGGAAATAACCATATAGATGATATTGGGGACTATCTAACATCTAACTGTTAAAAGTACCTTTCCACCTCTGTTATGCAGAAGGAATCTGTGGGGGATACTCTGAGGCTATGGGAATATCCTGTTTCCCTACAGCTTTTCTCCTAGCGGTTTCAGCACACATTCATGATTCTTACCTGAGTCTCTTGTTATATTCAGGGGTGCAACAGTGATTTTTTAAAAAAGTTTATCATTCTTTCTACTCTTATTAACTAGCATTCTTCTCTCTCTCTTTCTCTCTCCTTCTTTCTCCCTCCATTTCTCCCTCTGTTAAAGTATTGCTGTAGACTCATGGATTTTCTTTTATTGAGTGTCTTATAATCTAACACCATCATTATTGTATTTGATGCCCAAATTATTTCAAATGTGGCCACTGGGAGCCCCTCCAAGAGAATAGTGATGTCCTTTTGACAAGTTTCATTAGTCCTTTAGCACTTCTGTGCTTCCTGGCACCATAAGATATCTAGAGACTCTTTGTACTTTCCCTGTCCCAGACCTGGGGTCAGCCACTTTTTTCCCCAAGGACTTCTGGGTCCGTTAGTGAGTAGTGGTATTTAGAAACCAAGACTGGAGTGTCATTGCTTCTAGGACAAAATGAAATAATTGGTGTGAGAGTACGTAATAAAATATAAAGCACCACACTATCGTGACTCAAGCAAGCATTCAGCTTATTTGGAGCCATGCTAAATAGGAACACTGATATGAGTCTCTCTGTGTTTAGGGAATAAGCAAGAGACACAAGGCATAAGTGAGGTTGGAAGAGATAAATAATCTGACTTTGTCAGATATAGTGTAAATCTTTGTTTTATGATTCTAAGAGACTAAGTAGAACACATGAAAAGCCGTGGAGTGTGTTCCCACCTGTTTCCTAAATTGCTTTGCTATTTAATACTTCAGATAGGAAAGAATTGATTATTTTGTGGATGCATTGTAATCTTTTTAAAACTGAAATATTTGTCCAAAGAATGATGAAACATAAATTTGTGATTTCTCCTCCTTTTACTTTTCTTACATTTGTTGGTGACTGGGTTTGGTAGTGCTTTGTTTCAGCTGTTTCAAGAATTCTCCAGTTTTTAATACTAAACAGAATGGGCTATTCCCATAAATCATTTAGTAGCAGCAGTGTAATTTTGAGAATTTGAGATTTTTAAAATTTGCATATATAAAACTTATTTTCCCCATTGGATACAGTACCTATGTGACATTTCGGGAAATGGTATGGTGACATTTTTTGGATTTCTTTGTGGGCAAATGGATTGTTGTGGGTTTTGGTTTCTATGGTTTTATTACAAATAAAGAACATACCTATTTGACTATATTTTCATTTTTAATTCCTACTAAAGATTATTTGGTTTAATTTCCAGGCTTTCCTACTTGTGCTGCATTACTTTATATTCTCAAGTTAAATTTTTTAAATAACATTCCCCCGTGAGACCATGGATTATGATAAATCAGAAAGGCGACAGAGATGGGTAAACAGGTGATGCTTAGCATCTCATTAATTGGCAGGGAAGGAAAGCAAAATAGCCTAGATGTCCAGGAAACAGCAATTCTTTTCTTTTTACCTTCACCAGGACTCTTTGACCTTGGTGACGAAAGGAGGCAGCAGGATGGAGTGTGGAAGACACACACAGGGACTCAGTGGTTTTACAAGTCCTCTTTTCATATGAAGCCAGGCTAAAAATAGGGAAAAACAAAGGACATGTGCTTTTGTTATCTATTTTGAAATGCCCTTTATTCTTCTATTTTTGGTTTTGTGTCAAATTCGGATAAAGGAGTGTCAAATGCCCGTGTGTGTGTGTTGGCAGGGTGGGCTTGGCAAAGAAGGTGACTGGGTTTGGTAGTGCTTTGTTTCAGCTGTTTCAAGAATTCCTCAGTTTTTAATACTAACTAGAATGGGCTATTCCCATAAAGCATTTAGTGCACATGCAGAAAAACTTAGGCTCCTGGAGAAGCTCAGACCAGATTGTCTGGTTCATGAAGGTTCTTCGATTTAATTTACTAGCGGTCTGTCCCTTAGGGAAGTCACCTAACCTCTCTGTATTTCAACTGGCCCACTTATAAAATGGAGGTAATAATAGGACCTTCTAAAGAAGGTCCTATTTATATATGTAAAGTGCTTGTAAGCAAATATTAAGCATTTATCAAATATTAGTTCTTATTTTTATTGCTTATATACACCTAAATAGAAATGTTAAGAAAATATTAGCACTTCTTATTAGTGTTTAAAAATTTTAAAACAATCCAATCGACACACGAATCACTCAATCTTCAAACTGTATTTTTTAGCCTTGTTTTCTTATTGGTTTTTTTAACCTCCTTCCTTTGCGGTGTAATATTTTTGCAGCTTTTGTGGCTCTCTGTCTTATCCAGCTCCACCAACTCAATATAAGACACACTGATGCAGCACCACTTCAAGTACCAAAACCGAGCTTTTTATTTCTCGACTCTTCAACTAGCCTTAAAATATAAGGAGGTTTTAAAAAATTGGGAACATTTTGTAAAAAATTGGAGTTAGTTATCCACACATCTCAAATAACTAAAAGATTAAAATTACATTACTCAAACTTCTGGGATATTCCATTGCTCCCTGGGTAACCAGATTATTCATATTATGCGTATTGCTCATGTGGACCTGTCATCAACAGTTTCAGCTGGCGGGCGGAGATGTCAAATATTAACATCTGCAAGGTCTTTAACCATCTCCTTCCTACAGGAACAGTTTAGATTACATGCAGAATATATGAGGGTACAGAGTAGTGCAATGTAATTTTAAAAGCATACCTGTAATTTAAAAGCATATGAACTGAGGTCACGTATGGTGGTTTAGTCTACCTCTGTCCTGGTTTCCTCATCTATAACATGCAAACAATAACAGTAACTGCTTCGCAGAGTTGCTGTGAGGATTGAATGAGTTAATACATAGAAATTCTGAAAAAGTAATGCCTAGTCCTCAGTAAGCACCTGATAAAAGTTTCTCATTGTTATCCATAGAGACCCATGGGAACAACCTCCTTCAGAGGCCATCTGAACTCAGTTTTGGATTAAGGACACCCCCATTGCCACCACCTTCCCACGCCACCCTGGAGTAGTTCTCTCGTTCACAGTGAAATCCCTTGGCCTCTCTCAAACTAAATCAACAGTGTACTTGGAATTCCCAAGTTCTGGAATCAGTCCCAAGCTCTGTAAACCAAGTGAACGTTAGCATAACTATGAACATATCCCTTCCTGTGCTGTCCCCAAATCCCCGATAAAGGTTTTGATCCTTAACCAGGATAAAATCCTGTGAAGGCTAAAGTAATGTTGTGCTTTCATCTGACATCAGCAGGTGTCTTATTCACCTTTTAGGTGTTTTGTGGTTGAAAGAATAAGCCTTTTTCTGTGGCTACCAGTTCACAAACATCAAGTGAAAAACTTTCGCTAGGCAATAGAAATGTGGGAAGAATGATAAAGGCGACTTTATAATTTTTGTGCAGTATCTGTAGATTTTATTTAAAGTCTGTGTCATGAATGCAATCTTGGAATCCTCTTTGTATCTTCATTTTTCTCTTAACAGTCAATGTGAAATGAAGGTCAGTTAATCTCAAAATGTCCTTGATTAGAGGATTTTTTTCCTAGATTTTGCAAGTTATTACTGATTGCAGCTAATGAAGAAGGGATAATAGGAAACAAAAATAAAGGGAAACAATAAAATGTCATGTCCTTTAAAAATGATTTTCTAATTTTAATACAATCTTCATGTGTAGAAGACACTATACTTTGTTCTTGGTATGAGTTCATATTCACACTCAGTTTGACCCCTGCATCCCATTTTTGGAGCCCCCTGTTGGTTTAATTGGCACAGAAGACAAATACCTTTGCATTTGGTGAGGAAATAACTTATCTCAGTTATTTTGAATCCTCTATACTAGTATTTTTTCAAGCTGTATTTCATGAACCAGTGACGCCAGCATCACCTGGGATGCTTAATGAATGTATAGCGGACTCACGACTCACCTCCAGACTTCCCATTTGAGTCACTCAGAGGTGAGGCCCAGAATCTGCATTTTAGCACAGCTCTGTGGAATTAAAAAACAAAAAAAGATGTGAGCCACAGCCATGGTCTCTACTTCACAGTCTCTTCCCCATAGACACCCCCCCCTCAGGGTCTCACTTCATAACCTGCTTTGGTGGTCATGGTTGTTTTGAACCACAGGTGCAAAGAATTGATTTCCTCCTAATCCCCCTTTTTTTTTTGTTTTTTTTGGGCACAAGATCAGCAGACCATGAAAGTCCTTTTCTTGCTTCATGTTATTTTAGCTTTTTTTTCTTTTATTTATGAGCTTCATTTCCCCATTCCCATCCCCACATATGCCCTCATGGCAATATGCAGAAGAGCTTTGCGTTCAGTTTGCCTTTTTCACTTCATATGGTTCAGAGTCTCTCATAGCTGCATAGAACTCCAAGACTCCATCTACCACCCTTGACTTGTCTATGCCCCTTGCTGTGAACACCTCGGTTGTTTTCAACTCTCACCATCCTAAATACCAAAATTCAAACACTTCCCACAGATTCACCACTTGGCTGGCTCACTTGGGATCAGGCCCCATGAATGCTATCACCATCTAATCCGCTACTAAATCCAGACTTCACAAACTTTCTTTCACTGATAGTGTTTAAGGCTGGCTGGATAACATGTATTGGGAGGAATTACAAACTCACTGGAAAATATCTTTAAATTACATTATAGAATGAGTTATATCTGTATTTCCTTTAATCAGCTATTTCCAGCCATGTTTGTAAATTTTCTTTAAAATACCAGTTATAGGTACATCCTTACCCAAAGTTGTTTTCTTTTTTCTCCTATATGTCATACAATTTTGTGATCTTTCTCTCTGGGCCATTAGCTTCTTGTTAATAAACCTAAGTTATTAAGAAAGTGAGACAAGAAGTTACAAATCCATCTTTGCTAGTCCAAAACATCTGTCTTCAATGAAATATACACTCTTAATACAAAGGTCACAATTTAAGATTGTTGTCTCCTGTTATTTGCTTATGTGCGGTATCAGGGTCTCTTAATCAAGATGCTACCTTTGAATCTCTTGTCTGGCTGCACAGATGTCTATCTAAAGAGAAAATTATTTGAAGCACAGATTTTTAAAATATAAATAGCCAAGCATTTAATTAATAGAAAGGAGATTGCAACCAGCCAGTCAATAGCGATAAAATACTTTTTGTCTGTTTTCCGTTCTCCTTCACTCAGTGACTGCTGACTGTGCACCTCCAAGCCATAGACCTATTGAGGGTGACATTCTCTCTTTCCAAGATAATCCTCATGATAGGATGTGCTTAATTTATGCTGTTGTTGAGGCTGCCCTGAACTTATTTACATATCATCAATACATGTAAGGCCTGAGTAAAGGACCAGCCATCCAAATTAAAATATTCCCTGTCAAGGACTTGCTGTATCTAGCAAATTCAGGAATAATGCTGATTGCAGGTGGTTGGTGAGTATTGATGCTGTTCAAGATTTATAAGGCAGTACTGGAAGGCACATGAAACTAAAGACTTCTTTAGAACAATGTCCCTGTTTAAAACTACTCTCATTCAGACCCAGCTGGGCATTCAGTAATGCCAGCCATTGAATAAGATCTTTCAAGTGCCTTAGCCTGCTTCACCTGTCAGACTGGCTCAGTGATTTGTAAATGAAACCCTATTTGCTTCCAAAGCTCTTGATCCTGTAACTCTTCTCTACCAATCTTCCACAGTCTTGCTTTTCCTTTTGATTTAAGTGTCTTAACTCTCCTCACACATACCATCAATTTTCATTTACTTCCTTTTTTCAAGTCATGCACAAATAGTGCTGAATCAATCTTAGTATTTCTGTGCTATTTTATCATCTTCAAAAACCCTCATTGTTTTTCTTCTTAATTTTTTTTTGTTGCTGTAAAATAAGTTTCTCTTTCATTGCACTTGGCTTTTAATTGAATGTCGTGAGTGCCAATTTCTCAAGGTTTCCCTTTGTGCATTTCTTAACACAGGCTTCACATCCCCTACTCTCATCAGCCAGTCAATCAATCATCAATCAATCATACACTTTGTTGAGCAGCTCCAAATTAAAATAAGAAATTACAAGAACATTGTAAGCACCCCTTAGCTTCCTGGAAAAACCTGTCATTGAGGCATCTCCAGTTTTTTTTTGAATATGTCATCTATGTGCTCATAAGCATTTCAATAGAAAGTATCTATAAGCTGGACATTTGATGTCTTTTGATTTGTTTGTTTTTTTTAAGCTCTGGTGGGCTAAAAATAAATAGATACCATGCTGCAGCGTTACATACAACGGCCACAATAAAAACTTACTCCCCCCACTTCCCATTCCATTTTTTTCCAGGTCAACATCCACAACAAAAATTAACAATATTTATTGTATATCAATGCAAAAAAAGAATGCCAGATATTATAGAAAGAGAAAAATGATGTCAAACACATGGAGTTTACCCCTAACTAAGATCAAAGACCTATATAGATGAAAGTTTGTTTAAATAATTCCTTAAATATCTTCCTCTTTCCTTGACCATGTTTGTTATGACTTTAGGGTAAAAAGGAGAAGAAGAGTTGGAAAGGGGTAGGCAAAATGAAGATTATGGGAAAGTGAGGAAAAAACAAATGTAAGAGTGTTGTAATTCAAGGAAAAGTTATTGGTCCTGGACATGTGGAAATTTCTCTTCCAGACAGATCCATTGGCCCAGATTCTTACAAAAACTAATTTGCAAAGAGCATATTTTTGCATTCCATTTGAAATAAAAGTCAAAATAGATGGACAATGCCTAGAAAAAAAATTTGAGTTTCTTTTTACAGAATATTAAATAAAACACTCTTATTTCTTCAATTACATGTTTGCTATTAGAAGCAAAGGAAAAAAGCCGTAAAACTATGGAAAATGAAATTAGCATAAATATAATGTAACATGAACTCTTTCTAGTCAACTTAATGATACTGTTGAAAAGGAATATACATATATAGACATTGATCATATATCATATTTCCTTTTGATTTAAAAGCCAGTATATCTTTTACCTGAAATATTTTGTAGCTTAGAAATCTAATGATAGAATGAAATGCGAAGTTTTATTAGAAATAGAAACAGTACTCCCACTCTCCATCAAAGTTCCTGTTTCTTTTCACACTAGGGAGTTGATATTTCTCATCTCTATTCTTTGATTCCAATCAATAGGAGAATTTGGAACTTTGGTGCACATGTAGATGCACCATTGAATGTCCTATAAATATTCAAAATGTGTTGTAGCTCTGACTAATTAAAATATCTATAAATAAATAAATACCTGCATAGTCAGTTAATTCTCTCCTCTCATCTCTGATGTAACCCTGGTATAAGGAGTAACAAAAAAGGAAAGATAGGGACTAAGAAATTACATATGTATTTCTTGGTGGCCTTCACCCTAGGGTACACTGTCCCCTAAACAGCAGAAAGAATAAGTATGTATTTCATAAAATTTTGGAATGTACATTTCGGCTATTCACAAAATATGTTAAAATATACATTTGCAGAAATCATTCCATATATGAGATTGCATTATCAAATCATCACAGTAGACATTTTATGATTCGAACTGGAAATACTAAGTGCAGAAAGAAAAAGCTGTGGGATCTTGCAGAATTTAACCTATTTAGCATAATCTGGTGATGTTAAGGTTAAAGGCTGCCTAATTCAAAGGGATTGGCACTAGCTGACCTCTCAAGTACTGCCAGCTCTCCGATTCTATGAAGATGCTGAGGACTGAAGGAATGACAAAGGTTTGGAATATTCAGATAAATTAATCTTCAAAGCTGAGAAAGCAGTAAACAAAATAACTCCTTTTCACAGTTTTCAAAAATAAATCAATAACTTACATCTACTGTCAGGCAATGCAGCATTTGATTTTGTGCCATCATCCAGTCTTCTATTTAAGTGTAATGACCCCACTTTTGCAGACATTTGATAAAATGAAGGTTCATTTCCTGCCTTCTGGAAGATCAGCCAAGAAATTCGTGACTCCAGAAGATGATTCTGCTTGATTGTCTGCTAAATGAAAATTTTATTTGGTGAAAAGTCCTCCACACTAATTCTTTTAATTTTTCTTCATGGCTTGCCCATTTCTCTTGCAAATATGGTTTGCCTGTAGACTGGGTATATCTTCAGTAGTTAAAGAAAGTAGATTATATTAGCATTAAGTTATTAGAGATATGAAGAAATATTTGCAAATTGTAACTAAGGATTCACAAGTAGATTAGAAAAACTACGAGAAGGATTTTGGTATAAATAAATAAATATTTTTAAAAACCTGAAGTGATGGGAGAAAGTGTACTCAAAATGGCTATAAATGTACCAAAGATGACTTATGTATTTAAATAGTTAACCATAGGAGGGGGGAAGAGGAGATGGCTATATACACAAACATCTAATGGGCGTGGTGTGCACCATCTGGAGGATGGTGAAGCTCTGACTCGGCTGGGGCAAAGGCAATATATGTAACCTAAACATTTGTAACTCTGTAATATGCTGAAATTAAAAAAATTAAAAATTAAAATTAAAAAGAAGTAGTTAACCGAGACCCAAACTAAATGAAATACTTACACCATGTGTTTTGTCTTGTGATTTATGAAACTGAGCTCAGAGTTAAGATTTTGGGGGAGATAATTCATGTTTTTTATGTGAGCTTTAATTCTAATCATTCATGCATGGTGAATGAATATTTATTGAGTAGTTATTGTGCACCAGTTATGCACCAGACCCAGTTCTAGGTACTTGCAATGTATTAGTCAACAAAACAGGTAAAGAGTTCTGTCTTCATGAAGCTTACAAGTAAATGGGGAGAGGAAGTTCTTTAAAAACATGTGAGCATATATTGCACTCATATGACTCTATATCCTCTGCCAAGAATATATCAGATAGGTAGTAAATAAAATTATAATGTCTTCCTAAACTACAGGAATGCTTGTATTAACATACATATGTTATTTAAATATGAATAGATGGAATCTGAAATAATTCTGAAAGTAAAAATCTGTATTTCTAATCCTATCTCTTTTATGCACAGCCTACTTATGAAATAAGCAGTCTGTCTTAAACTCTCCCTCCTAGAAAAATAGAAAATTCTTAATTCTATGTTTAATTTATCCCTCCTCTTCTGATGTCTTTTGAACGTAAGTGGAAAATTCTGAGTTCTATGTTTATCTCTTCCTCTTCTGATAACCTTATAAGCATTAGGCTGGATTACAAACTAATTAGCTGAAAAGTTCATGGGTTGGATTTCTGCTCCACTGTTTACCAGCTGTGTGTCCTCAGGCATGTTAATAAACTTAATTGGTCCTATTTCCTCAACTGTAAAATAGAGGTGCATTAACTCTCAGAATTATTGAATAAAATAATGTACTCAAAGGGATTGACACATTATAGGTACTTAATCATTTATGCCAGAATCATGTCATATGCTTTTTTAATTGGTCAATATTAGAACGAATAACTGAATATAAACAAATGAACAATAGCCCAAGCCCATATACAATAACAGGCATTATAATATCGTGGTGAATTTTTTTTCTTTTTTGGTATCATTATGATTCTGAAAAAGGAAAGAGCTTTGTGGCATTATGAACAGTGTGGATTTTGGAAGCCGTTTTAAAAGGGGAAGAACCATTTAAATGGACCAAAAAGGAACTGTCAGATTTGGGTTGGAAGAGAAGTAGATAATTCCTAAAATAAACAAGCAATTATTGTGGGCATCAGTGGGCAAGGGATTTTTGCAAAAGTAACAATATTGAAAGCATATTAACTGTCCAGTCTTTTGTCATAATAGTGTAGTTCAGTAAGGGTTGCTACATACAAATACTTGCACTTGTTGATATGTTCCTAAAATACGCATTTTACTTCAGGTTTTCACATCATGATTTTTTACTTCACATTTGCCATTTATTTATTAAATGTCAATGAAAATGTCCTCTCCCACGCCCTTAACAAGTTGTTTATTTAACATGCACATGATTAGCCTATGGTCTTCATTTATGCAGCCATGCTTACGTGATATGTTTGCAAAATGTATGCTCATACCAGAACCCTCTTGTATAATGTTCACTGCAGATCCTAAAATTTGTGAAGAAAGTTTCTAAACCAATAACACCATAATATTTATTTTTATTATCATCAAAGTATAACAAACATTAATAGAGTGCACACATCTTAATTCCTCCCCCCATCCAATGTCACAAGACGACATTGTACTTCTTCCCAGTCATTACTGTCCCTCATCCTACCCCCACAGGGGTAAACACTGTTCTGACTTCTGTCTCTGAACATTAGTTTTGTCTGTTCTGGAACTTCATATAAATGGAAGAATACAATATGTATTCTTTTTGTCTGTCTTCTTTCACTCATCACTGTGCCTGTGAGATGAATCTATGTAATTGCATGTAATAGTAATTTCTTTTCTTTTTGTGCGTGTAGTAATTCACTACATGACTATACCACAATCCAATCTACTGTTGGTAAGGATTGGGTGATTTCTAATTTATGCTAGAATGAATAAAGCTACTAAGAACATTTTTGTCAGTGTGTTTATAGGGTATACATAATCATTTCTCTAGGTAGGGTGTTTACCTAGAAGTAGATTGCTGGGTCATAGGGTAGACATGCATTTAGTTTCACTAGATACTGCCAAACAGTTTTTTAAAGTGGTTGTACTAATTTAAACTCCCACTAGCAATGAATGACAGTCCCAGTTGGTCTACTAATATAGCTTTCTTTTCAACCTCTTAAGAGCTTTTTATTCCCAGCATAGCTCTTTAAAGTATAATGAGATTACAGCTTTATGAATTGAAGTAGAAATTATTTTTCATAATTACAGTTCACGTGATTCTGTTTTACAAAGGAAATTTGGTTCAGTTTACTTTGGTAAAAGCATGTGAGCAAAATAAAACTCTGGGTATAGACATCTCAAAAGCTCAGATGGTAATGGCATGAAATCTAAATATGGCTGTTAAGCTAGCTATTTCACTAAATTGCAGTCCAACTTTATTTTGAGAACTGACAATGAGAAAAACTTTTCTCTCTCTCCATTTACATCATTCTGTTGGCTTTCCATTGATAAACAAAGTAAAAACGCTGATGAAATAAAGAAAAACAAGAGTATATAATTTTTAGAACCACCTTTGCAAAATTTTCCAGTTAAATGGGAGTATTTCTGATGTTCAAAATGGCACATAATTCAAAAATAATTTGAAATGTATTTTATACTTACATTTGGATACAAATATCACTGATTTTTAGAGAAAATTACCACACTAAAATTTAAAATGTAATTGTCAAGCCAAACTTTGGTCATGACTCAGAAGAATTAAAGCCTGATTTTGGAGCAATGGAAAAGCCATCCAATTACCTTGCCTTATTCTTCATCCTATTTGCTTAAAATAAACTTATCCTTCTCACTTCAGACCAAGTTTAATCAAAATCACAGTGAAGATGTTAAAGATGGCCACGGGCAACTCATATGTCAGTATGCTTATTTATAAATATATTTTATTCATTCTTCATCTAAGTTTAGTGGAGATACAGAATATTTTGGTTTAAAATATTTCCTACTGGGCTACATGTGTAAGAAATAGTGAAAATAAATATAAAGTAAAGCAAATAATTTTGGGACTTGAGGTCTGGACAGTATCAATATTGTTTTTAAACTTTAAATAAGTAAATAAACAGTCCAGCTCAGTGGCATGGAAAACCTAGTAAAAGTAAATAAAAGGTCAAATAGACACTGAACTACTGAATGTTGTCTTCAATCACAACAAAAAAGAACTTGGGGCAGGAATCAAGTGATTTGATGATTCTGTTTTGGCAAGGGGCAGGGGAGAGGAATTTTGTTCCTTAGTAATAATTTGTCCATTATCTGCTGTCAAAATCCTTTACATGAGTTTCTCAACGTATTATTTTATTTTTTGTAATTGATAATTGAGCTATGTTGATGGAGTACATGAGTTTCTCAACATATTGATTATTTTATTTTTTGTAATTGATACCTCAGCTTTGTTGATGGAGTACAGTTAATAATATTTTTTGACCAGGCGTGGTGGCTCATGCCTGTAATTCTAGCACTCTGGGAAGCTGAGGCAGGAGGATTGGAGGATTGCTTGTGCTCAGGAGTTTGAGACCAGCCTGAGCAAGAGCCAGACTTTGTCTCTACATAGAATAGAACAATTAGCTGGGCATGGTGGTGTTGCATGCCTGTAATCCCAGCTACTCAGAAGGCTGAGGCAGAAAGGATCTCTTGAGCCCAGGAGTTTGAGGTTGCAATGAGCTGTGATGACGCCACTGCACTCTAGTCTGGGTGACAGAGTGAGACTCTGTCTCTAAGTAAATAAATAAATAAATAAACAAGTACAATGTATAGAAACTACAGTCATTTATTTTTTTGAAAAAGCCATTCTAAAATATTTTGGCCATGAGGTGGCATTAATTAATTCTTTCATTTTATTTTTTAAAAAAAATCTAAAAATTAAAATTTAGCATATTTTAATAGCAACAGAAGGTATGATTTATCAGATAAGCTCTTTCTGATAGCCCCATGCTAGGGACTTTGCAGAATTCAAAATCTCTATTTTAAATAAATTTACATCCTCTAATGGAAACTATAAAATATATTGATTCCATGGTAATAGGTGGTTTATAGCATAAATAAGAGGCAATATTGATAAGGAAGACAATATATAGAATAGGAAAAGCAATATGGAATACAAAGACTTCTGTTGTGTCTGAACACTCCAATTCATCCACTAATGTGATTTTCACATTCACTCATTTAAAAAAAATTTTTTTAGTGCCATTATGTTCCAGACACTGTTTTAGGTGCTTTGGATATACCAGTGTCACAAACATGTAAAGGTGACTGCCCTCATGGAACTTGCAGGGTGAGTTAAGTAATATATAATAAACATAATACAAAAGAAAATTTTATGGCATGATAAGTCCAACAGAAAAAAGGAAAAATGAAGCAGAGGATGATGGGCCGTGGGAGGTGTGTGCTTGCAATTTTCATTAGGATAATCAGGAAGCCCTACTTGGGAATATGATATGTGAGCAAAAATTTCAAGGGGTCAAGGAAGATACACTTCCATTATTCATTCTTAGAGAATTTACAGAGTGATACACAAATAGATGGATCAATATATTTAGGGAATGAAACAAAAGGTCTTTCAGAAGAGTCACAGGTGGAGCTAGGCTTGGTGACCCACCTGTAATCCTGGCACTTTTGGAGGCTGAGGTGGGAGGATTCCTTGAGGCCAGGAGTTTGAGACCAGCCTGGGCAACATAATGAGATCCCTTCTCTAAATTTTTTTTTTTTTAAGGTTTACCAGGCATAGTAGTACACACCTGCAGTCGCAGCTACTCGGGAGGCTGAGGCAGGAGGATCATTTGAGCACAGGAGTTTGAGGCTATAATGAGCTATGACCACCCACTGCACTCCAGCCTGGGTGACAGAGTGAGATTGTGTCTCTTAAAAAAATAAAATAAAATAAAGAGCCACAGGGGTGAGCTAACTGAATTTGGAGATACAGTTAAATCAGATTCTTAAAGATCAGCATCTGTAATGAAGCAGATATAACAGAAGAATGGAGTCAAGTTGTCTCATCAAAATGAGAAAACAAAGCGTGAAGTTAGTTTTCTGTTTACTAATTTATTAACTGAAGTTCCTTGAGGAGGAAATGCTGTTTCCCTCTTTTTCTCATTCCTAGAACCTGTCAAGTGTCTGAAATATATGTATGCGTACCATCACAATTGGTTAAATCAACTGATGAATGGTACTAAGCTAAGGTCTAAAATACGGTCAAAGAGAGGAAAGGTAAGGAAAGCCCCACAGTTTAGGCTCTTAGGCATAAATTAAAAATCTAAACATTTATGAAAGTCTCTCATCTGTCATCTTGTATTCTTAGAATATGACATAATTAAGGGCAGTAATTATGTTTTACGCATAGTGCTTACTCTGTATTGGAAACAAATCGAAAAAAAAAAAAAGAAGAGCAAAAGAATATGCCAGCTCATTTACTGAACTAGGTATTGCTAATACTTACCAGACAGTATTAAATGTTTTTGGAAGCTGTGCTATTTTTTAGACTGACCAGGACCATTATATGTGCTTTATGAGATAGTGATAGAAATCATTCATGTTTCAAGACATAACAGTTTTGTGCATCAATTTTTTTGTGTGTCTATAAGTGAACAGATGACAATACATTAAAATAAGACATTCAATTTGAAAAATCACATTATTGTCCAAAATCACAGACATTTAACAGAGAGATCATATTGAAAGGGACACTTTTGGCGGGGGGGAACCTCTAGCATGTAGAATTCACTAAGACCTGAAATCTCTTGTAATTATTGCCTATGGTAATCATATTTTTTTTAAAAAAATGTAATTTATTCATTGTATAGCTGGTGTGCTGGGGACTAGGATGGTGTTGGTGGCAGCAACTCTATTTTAGACATCAAGAAATGCAGTATGACCCTATCTATATATGAGTTAACCTGAAAAACAATGAGACATAGGAACTGAATATTGAAAGAACAGTTTTGAAAGAAAATAAAAACAGTAAACCATGAAGGTCAAAATTTTATTCACAAATCCACAATTTTTACTGAGTAAAAATTTAGAAAGAATTTAACAAATATTGCGCCCTCCAGTGGTTGTTTTTGTGTGAATTATTGTAATTGCCATTATTACTTTTATTTTTAATTTTATCTGGGCTCTCAGCTTCCCAGCTTTACTGTTTTGAGTAACCCCAGTAAGCTTCGCATTGTCTATACCTAGGAGGAGGCTTGGGAGGCCAAATCAATTTGATTGTCCAATTTTATGCTTGCAGAAAGAATGAGGCCAGCCATGATAGAATGCCTAGTAGATGATGATTAAGTTCAGGCTCAATAAGATAGATTCATAAAAGGGCAATCATGCTTGATTTGTCTGATTGCCAGACTGGAAATGAAAGAAAAGTGGTGACGTAATTACCCCAGATTTTTCAGACCTCAAATAAGGTCCTGCACAGATATTAAGCAAAGTTGGTCCTCAGAATGATTGCAATGCGTTTTAAAGAGGAAGATCACTGCTTTATCAAATAAAAGCAAAACCAATTTTATAAAAATCAATTTTAGCAAAATCAAAGACAAAAGATGTTTCTGGAATCTGTTCTGCTTGCAAACAGAATGAGAGGGAGAAGGGAAAGAAAATCACTTGGTGAGAGAAGACAAACAGAGGATGGAGTCAGAAAATCCTGCCAGTGCCTGGTTTTGTGGCCTTGATCAGACTCCTCGGGCCCCACCGTTCTCACCTACAAAACAAAGGGTGTGGACTAGGATGGGTGGTTTCCAAGAAACCAGCCTAGAGACAGAGGCCAGGAGTAGCAGGACCAAGCTTATACAAAAGAACCATAATTTGAATATTTATGAAAGCAAAATTAGCTAGTGATCAAAAAATGGGGAAGAGAGGTGTCTGAAGGGGAATACAAATTCATTTTAATGGATTCAAAATACAGTATAAAAATGATAGAGACAATTCTTCCAAGAAGGAAAAGAAAGGAAGCACATCATTCTGTCTCTACATTTCCTCCACCGTAGTCTCGTCCCCTCTTCTCTGTCATCTTATTTTTTGCTCCTTACTTTCTGTTTCCAGTAACCATGGTGATGCTGCCTCCCAGCAACCTTCCTCACAGCTGGCCCTTTTGGTACACATCAGATTGTGCTCCATTCACTGGTGCAGGGTGCTAACAACGCTGTGGAAATGCGTTTATTTATTAATGTTTTTCTCCGGGGAACAAATGCAGGGAATTATGCCACATTTAACCTCTCTACACAAGGGGCACTGTAAAACAGGGATATTCAACCATTAATTTCAGTTGCTAACATGAAGGGGATACTGATTATGCCAGAGATTGAATTCTCTGCCTGGGCCCTCAGGGGCCGTGAAATCCCAATACTCAAGCTGATCGCCACCTCCTTTTGCTTTTGTATGTAAACGAAATAAAATAGATTGCCCACCGAAATCACACATCAACCCTGGTTTCCTAATCCTCTTTGTTTTGTGCTCCATCTCTTGTAAGGAAAACATTGCCAAGTGCGTAATTATTGTAGTTACAAGGGGAATGAATTTTCCGTAGGAAAATATGCATAAATACATGCACTTTCCTAATGAACACAATTATTTCTTTTGGAATATAAATAAGCGGTATGCAGTAGTTTTCAAAATATTGTAATTAACTGCCAATGACAAAACATCAAAGAATCTTTGATGTCCTTGGCGTGCAGATAATAAAAATTCCCATAAACTGTCATTTTGTCATGTCCACTTTGTGGAGCTTAACTTGTTTGTAATCCTATATGCCTGAAAACTGCCCCTCTACTTAAGCTGTCGTGTGTGTGTGTGTGTGTGTGTGTGTGTGTGTGTGTGTGTGTGTGTGTCTGGCATTAACACAAAGGAGACCGATGATGACATTCATAGGCTTATGGACTCGACTCCTGGGGACACACTTGGATGGAGGCAATTAAAATGCCTGTCAGGCATTCGGTACCAGAAGCCCCTATGGCAAACCACTAAATCGCGTAAGCCAGGGCTGCATTCTATTGTCAGTGAATGATGGCGGAGCTGAGTGGCTTGTCATCATTCTCGAAAATTCTGAGGCTAGTGAGCTCTCTCTCCCTCTCCCACTCGCCTTATTTTCCTTTTCGCCACTGCGGGGACTTTTTCTAATTTGCAGCTTCCCTTTCCCCGGCACACACAGACACGAGCTGGTGGCTTGCAGACTGCGTCTGTCTGGAGCTGGAGAGCCGGGGAGCCAGCACGCGGGGAGAATGCTCCCGGAGAAGGATTCTGCAGCAGTTCTCAAAGGCTAGACTTGGGTGGTATTGCTGCATATGCGCTGGTAATGGTTTGGGTTTTTTAAAATTTTATTTTGTTTTATTTTTAATCCATTTTTCAAAGGATCTGCTGTGTGTGGTCTCGGAGTAAAATGCTTTAAAATTCATTATTGAGCTAAAGATTCAAGCAACTGCATTGTTTTGTACTACTGATCTCAAATCATAGATTTATTATTTGGATATAAAGAAAGCTTTTGCTTACTGGTGAGTTACAGTTTTTGATATTTAGTTAACAAATCTATATATGTATTTTTTTCTTTTGTTTTGTTTCGGTAGATTCTTCAGCTTGTTGTCTCTAACCGAGGAAGTATTGATTGGGAACTACTCATTCAGAAAATTAAAAGGTACCACATGTTTTATTTGGATGTTTAAATGAGGGAAAATCAGGAAGGATTGGAATGTTTTGATTTAAATTAATCTCTCTAAGGTTGGTCTTTTATCCTTAAGCCTGCGTTGATCATTGTCTATAGCAGGTACCATTTCCTATGCAGATAATGCCATTATCCGAGGCTGTTTTGATTAGAAGATGTCGAAAGAATTGTCTTTTGCCTATGTTGCAAGTTATTAGCAAATATCAACATGTCTGGCTTATTTTTGGAATCCATCGTTGTATATTTTTAAAACATGTCCAAAATTCTCCATTTTCTTGAAAATTCATTAATTTCAATTTAAGAGAAATATATTAAGTAGTGATTTTATCTGAAAGAATCCTGCTGATAAGTGATTTTTTAAAATGGTTACATGAAATGCTTTGCCCTTCCCAGGTAGCATGAGTGTTAAGAGACGAAAGCTCAGGAATGACTCAGTATTGTTGGATTTTGCAAATAAAACATCGTAACTTCCTTATCGATATTTTAGTCTTTAGCAATGGATATATTTAAAAGCCAAGGTTTTTAGTTACTAAAACAACTCGTTTTATATATGCTTTATTCGGAATTATCAGCGTAAGAAAGTAATCCTTCATCTTGCCATGAAAGCACTTGAATCCATTGATCCTGGGCCTTATGCCTTACATGAAAAATATTAATTTTCAAATCCAGCACCAGGATGTATATTGATTTCAGAAGGTAATTATAGGTATTACTGTTTCTTCAATTCTTTGATATTATCTTCGATCTTAATATATATTCATGTCAATAAAACCTGTATTTGTAATTTGCCTTTAAAAAATGGAAGACATTTTCTGCCTTGCTCAGAAGGAGATCAATAATACCTCTTAGACTTTTCCTCGGAATCCATATAATATTTCCCTTCAGGACTATCAGCCCAAAATATTTTATCCAATAAGTTTAGCTGTTTTTTAAATATACTTAAAAATGGCTAATGTTCAACTACCGACCCTGAAATATCATAAGTATACAGTACACCTGTGAGTGTGGATATTTGTAGCAGTTGCAGGAGACTAATGCATTGTCCTTGGTTGATTTTCTCTGCAATATGTAATCATGAGAACCTTAATTTATTCAGTCCACAAGCACTTCTTAAGAGCCTTGCTGCTGTGGGTAATTATTGTGGGAGAAAGAGGAAAGGGGCAGATGACACTGTCCTCAGCCTTCCAGAGTGTAGACAGCATCACGTAAGATTTTCGAACAAGGGAATGAATTCGTTAAAATAAATCAGAGTGTTCTAAAAAAGGAAATTACATTATTTCAGATATTGAACAAAATCTAATACATTCGTCTTAGGGATACATAAAATTATACTGCATTTCTTCCTTCGAAATTACTCAGTGGAATCATGTATAAGATCCCCAGACAGGACTTACTGTTCCTCCTGAATATTGTAAAACCCTTGAGACCATTCTCTCTTTTTAGGTTTCACTAGAAGTCAGTGAAAACAATTTTTGTTTGGTGGAAAAAAAAATCTGTTGGTATTTTTCCATCTAACTAAATCCATACAGCATATATATCACATGAGAATCTGTTTCCTAATCTTCAGACTCATTCAGCAACTCATTTTATTAATTTCGAATTTTGAGGTATTTGTATGAATTGGAAAAGGATGAAATTGTTATTTAGTTGCTAATAAATGTCTTCAATACATTGTCAATAGGAACTAATAAGCTCCGTTGTGATTTGTCTAGATATTGGAGAAGGGGCATATGATTTTACCAAGAGGCTCTTGGCATGCACATTTTCTAGAACCACTTAAAAATTCATCTAAGGGTGTGCTGGTAAAGTGTGTATAATAAAAAGGAGTTTATTACAATAGTCCGTTGGGTAGTTAGATCAGAACAGAAATTTAACAATTGGACTCTGCAGGAGTCAAGGATCTATATCATGTTTTTTCTAATCAATATTATCATGAGTTAATTCCTTTACCAATTTTTTTCACTCATATCTTTAGCTCATAGAATAGTGCCTGGACCATAGTAGGAGTTCAATAAATATGTATTTAATTATTTAATGCATAAATGAATTTGTCATCATTTTCCCCCATTACTTTTTTGTTCTTGCTTTTCATGAGCTTACACACTGTGAAACAGACATCTGGTGATTTTTTTTTAAGTCACCCAAAATAGTCATTATATGTCTCTAATTAATAATAATAATAATCAGATAATGAATACTGGGTAAAAAAGCAGATGAACCATGTGTAGAAATTTCTTTAGGCTATATGGAAAAGAATTTTTCTGGTTTTAAGTTAAAATGGAAAGAATTTTTGAAATGTCCCCTTTCACTTTCATCAGCTAGGGGAAAAATGCCAAACTGCAGCATGAGCTTTGCTTATGGGCGCTTCCTAAATACTACTCCCGGGCTTGACATTGTTTATTGCTCTTCACGTCTTTGGCCAAGACTTTGCTGCAGCAAAGGGGAGGAGGCCTCTTTTTTCCCTCTCTCTCTCCTATAAATGTAATACGAGAAATGATGTCATACTTACCAGTGCATAATGAGCAACAAAGCATTGAAAAATAGATATCTTTTCTATATATTTAAAAAAACCTATAAAGAAAGTTCTAGAATCATAATGGCTTTAGAAAATGCTATTCTTTCTTGTCATTTACTTTTATTAATAAAAGTACAATTTTTGTTATTAACTGTGTGTCAGATAATATCCTAAGTCCTTCACATAAGTTATTTCATTTAACTCTCCCTGCAATCCTGGGAGATAGGTATGGTTTCCATTTTACAGATGAATGAATTCGGACTCCAATTAGGCAATCAACCCAAGTCTGGCCCCAAAGTCCTTCATATTAAGCACTAAATATGGTACTTTTTTCTAGTAGATTTTTTGACATATGGTCATTGTTTTAATTCTTATTTATGCACATGATATATATGTTACTGCAATAAGGTTAAAATAGTATACTTATAGATTCTGGATATTATATCTATATATGATATAAATGATTATGTCTTGAAATACCTATAATAGTCAAGCTCTGGTGTATTTCCTATTTTACATACATTTTATATTTAACCTGAAGAACTTTATTTTTCAAAGATGAATATCAGAGATAAACTAGGAAATTTTAAAATAAATGAACTTCTAAAGCATTTTGTATGTCACTATAGTGACATTTTGAATTGCAGAATCTGTATAAGAAAATTAGCCAGAGAACTCAAATGCTAAATAGCAAAACTAATGTCATGTTTTACAAGGGTCTTTTAATTGAAATAATGGTAGAAAAAAATTCATATGTCCAAAATAAACAAACAAGCAGGGAACAGTGTTATGAATAGTGTGAAAACACCACATTCAACCTCAAGGACAACTAACTAACTCAGAAAAATCACTGAAAGTACTAATAATTACACAGATATGTATTAAAATCCTGTACTTGCAAAGAAGTATATACAACAGAACACTTCTGGAGCTTAGTTGGGGGTAGCAGAACAAAACAAGGAAATAGTACCAAGGCTCATTGATATCGTAAGAGGGACATGAAAAATTTCTTAAGACACTTAATCACAGGGCAAGATTGCTAATAATTGAGATGGGACTCAACAGGAAGAATTTCATGGAGGATGAGTATTTTGGGGTGGAACTTGAGGATGAATAGAAGTATTCAACAGGGAGATAATGCATGGAGGAGTTCCAGGAAGAACAAACAACATTAGCAAAGAAATCAAAGGATGTGGACATGCTTGGAAAGCATAGACTGACCTCATTTACATTCCAGAGTGTAGGGCACAAAAAGAGAATTCTTTGAATGCAAAGGTGGAAAGGTATGTGACTACTCTTAGGTTGCATCATATAGAATGGCTAATATTCACCCTTTTTGAATTATAAAATAAAAACTTATATTCAGTTCAACTTAATACGTTGGAAGAGGACTTTAAATGCCAAGTTGAGTCCTTTTCAGTATTCAATGAATAGCTATTGACTTTTTTGAACAAGAGGCCACTATAATCAAACTGTGTTTTCAGATGATTTATTTTGTATTCTGTATGAGTAAATTAGAATTGTAGCATGTCGAAGAAAGTATCACTTCAGAAGCTGTCATAGAATAATCCAGGGAGGGAAAAAAACCCAAAGAGTGTGTTGACTGTGGGCATGAAAAAGTAGTCATGAAAATGAGAGATGTTTCTGAGTTCAAATTCGTATGTAGAATGTAGTGACTACTTTATCGGTAGGAGGAATGAAAAGCAAAAGGAAGACTCAAAGGTGACCCAAAAGTTCAATCCGATAACTGGAAAAATTATAGGGAGAAATGTGCTGAAAGCTACTCGAGGAAAGAGGTCCTCTTTTATTTTTATTGTATCTCTAGTCCCTAGCAGACCGCCTAGTACATAGTAGACAGCCAATAAATGCTAAATGAATGAGTGAGAGCGTGAATAAAAAATGAGAGGTATGTTTAGGACATGAGGCTGGATATGTGGGCGGACTGGGCTTGTAGATTGCAGAACATGCAGATCCAAAGCTGAGAAGGGAAGTTAGAGAGGGAGGGCGTGGGTGACATTAGCAAGAAAGAGGATGAGAAGAGGACCGGAGAGAATCTCTTGGCAGCACCTCCATTTAAGATGTAGAATGAGGGACAGGAATTGACAAAGTTGAAGAAAGAAAAAAAAAAAAAAGCAAAGAGAGAAGAGGCCAGGAAAGGTAATAGGAAACAAAGCTAAAACTCAGATTTTCTAAAGAAATTAAAGAATCAGAATAAAGAAAACGTTGCTGGTTTTATTATTTATTTCAATAATTTTTTTGCTATAAAAACAATATATCCACATTTTGTAGAATTTAGAAAAGCATAAGGAAGGAAATAGTAGTTACCCATAATTACACAGTGCAGAGGTTATGGTCAATATTTTTAAAACATTTTGACTTATTTCCTTTTATCCTATTGCATTTAAATTTACATAATCAAGATCAGAAGAATACAATTTTGAATTCTGGCTTTTTCCACCTAGCAGCATCTTAAGCATCTCTTACAGCGTTTTGCCACCTGCATAATGTTCTCTCACATAAACATTGGATACTTTTATTTCCCACTGTTTCCAATTTTTCACTGTCATCATAATGCTGCAATGGAATAGATTGTGCATTACTCTTACACAATATTTCAAATTATCTCCAATGGTCATTTCCATTGTAGGTAATTCCAGAATACAAGATCACTGTGTTCTATATTGTCAAATTTCTGGCCAGATAAAATGTGGTGGTTTCAAAATGAGCCTTGGCTTTCCTCCAAGAAGGAGAATCTGAGATTATATTAACACCTGCCATGTGCCAGCCTCTGTGACAGGCACTTTAATTATCACAGTAACTCTGATGTAAATTCTATTATATCCCCTTTACAAATGAAGGGACGGAGACCCAGAGAGTTGCACACATTTTAGGGCTAGTTTTAAATCTGGGTCTGACTCCAAACCAGTCAAATCACAGGGACAGAAACAAGATCTTAAGAAGTAAATGAGTAAATAAGGATGTGAAAACAATAGAAAAATATGTTTAAGAACTCCAGGACTCAAAGGAAAGAGGGATGAAAGTGAAAGGCAAGGAGGCAGTGGGCTTTCGTTGCTTATTAACATAGGAAATTGCAAGCCAAAGACAGGGACAGATAAAGAGGGGATGCTATTTATGTAATCAGAAGAGGGACACATTTAAAGAACAAGGTTCTAACAGAAAGGATAAAGAGAACAAACAAAAATTGGGGCTTCGCATGCAAAATGCATCTTTATTATAGATAAGAGCAAGAGAAAAGAGGGTGAGATTTTTCAAATGGTGAAGAAAAGATATGGAAAACCTTACATATCAACTGGACTTCATCCTAGTCTGAAGGGAAATTCACTTATTTATTCAATGAATATTTGTTGAACACCCAATCCCATGCCCTTTCCCTGCTCTCATGGAACTTTTCTTCTAGAGGGGGGAGATAACCAGCGGATTGACAAATAAAATTACTCACGCAGCTGTGCAGAGAATGGGTTACAAGGGGACAAGAGTAAAAGCTGAGAGATTTGCTTCTCAAACTTCAGAGCAGAGAAGACTTAACTGGGGACCTTATTAAAATGCAGATGCAAAATCAGTAGGTCTGAAGAGGGGCCTGGGATTATGTATTTTGACAAGCTCCCAGTTAATGTTGATGCTAGTGTCCGTGGACCACGCTTTTATAGTAAGAGTTCGAAGGCAAATGTCCAGGAAAGAAAAATTAGAAATGATTGGAGCAAGTCCGAAGTGAGCTCTTGTCCTTGTGCAGCGACAATACATACTTATAAACCTCTTTGATGGTAAGAGAGAAAATTGTCTCTCTACTCCTGAATTTCTCATTCCCAGCTAGTTGTTTTAGGAAAGAGCCATTAAACCAACCCTAATGAGCTACCGACATTTATTATGCTATATAATGATTTTTTTGTGGCTCAGGTTTGGGGAAGTGATTCTATATAACCCTGTGCAAATTACTTAACTCCAATTTCCTTCCCTGCTTCATTTCTTTGGACTTTTAACATTCTCACTGCCTGGATTTTCAGCACAGTACTGGGCTGCTGAATGCTCTGGCTTCATAGCTCTTGACATCCATCACACTCCTCTGCGGGAAGCTTCTGGATCGCCACATTCTGTCCTCTTGCCACCCACTCCGAATACAAGCCTTTGGTAACTCTGCTCAAAGCCACAGGGGACCAGAGGATAGTTTCTGATTTAAGGAATGCATTTTTTTTGTTTTCATCAAGATCATTTCTTTTTGGTGGACTGTTTTGGTTGGCAACAGCAACCTGCATTCCCCTGAGGGAATTGTCAGAGCATTGTAGCAGGATGCACATGTTTGTAGACAATTAGATTGTTCAGAGGGGCTAAGTGTTCATAAGAAACCCTGACAGACTCTCTCAGGGGGAATGCTATCTTTCTGCTTGCAGTGCTAAGCTGTAACTCTCAGTCATCCCTTTTAGCTACGGGAGCTTGGGAGCATTGACCTGTTTGACTTCTCTCACATCATTCATTGCAGCTGTAAAATATCTAAGAAAATAAGAAATCAAAGAAATATGGCATCCTCATCCATCAAGGCAGAACAGCTTCCATGTTTGTTAAATATTTGTGATGTCCTCATGCTTATTAGCATTAATACTTTGCTTAAAGGGCTAGTTCTATCTCTAGACCCTGCCATGATCAGGTCTCTAGACCTTGTCATTGTCAGTTTGTAATTTGGTGTATGCTTAAATGACCAAATAGGCATGAACAGTGTCCTTAGAAACTTGAAATTAAAAATGCTAGTGAAATAGAAAATTAGTTTTCATATGAACAGAAGTCAACTTAAGTTGATAACCACATTTCTTCCAGAACACTCAGGAAAGGTCCTTGAGGAGAGAATCCATGGCACAGGCACTTTTGCACTCCGTATGTTGTCTACACAGAAAATGCTCTTGCATATCTGCCAAGTGGAAGCTAAGAAAATGAGTGTTGTATGTGAATGTGTGTGTGTAACTCTAGTCTTTCTATAATGGACAACACCAATATTTTTTGCTTAGTCAAGCTGGAATGGGTAATATTTCCAGAATTTGTCCATGCCATTTAGCCATTCATTTAATAGTTAAGAGTCTCAGAGTAGCCCATCTCAGGTCTTCCTTCTCTTTCTAAAAAACAAAAAGTCTGGATTAATTTTCTTTTATTGTGGATTCCATTTGGGTCTATCTCAGATGGTTTGGATTAACCTTTCTATGGACGCTCTGCTGGTGTAATGGCTCAGGATTAAGACCATTTAAAGAAGTACATTGTACCAGATTTACGTTGGTCCACCTCTGGCAATTGTTAAAACAATGCTACTCCCTTTAACACATTACAACCAAAATATATTCCTTCACAATGTGTAGGAACTTAATAAATAATGAATGAAGATCTTACTTTTTATTCCCAAGATGAACAATGGTTGTACTTAGTTTTCTTTAAAAATATTTTCTTGCTTATTGTACAATTTTCTCATGGTAAGATTCCACAGTCATGTACACAAAGTAAGATACAGCATGAAAGTATTAAAGACTCTTCTAATATAGTGCCTAAGAGCAACTAGTTAACATAATTTTGAGCATACATAACTGCAGGTGAATCTGTGATATTCCAGAGTCTTATAAAAACATGAGTAGACTGCCTATACTTTAAAAAGTGGGAACAGAAATCCCTAAAATGGTTGACTTTCCAAGATTACATTGATACTTGAGGGAATATGGGATCTAACAATTTTAAAAAATATACAAGAACTCATGATCCTGAGAAATTCATATAATTCTGGCTGTACTTTTCCTCTGCAAGAAAGTGATTAGTGCAAGAGATAAAGGGAAATAATAAATGTAATATGTTGCTTAATGTGTCCATGCATTTCTAGTTCTGTTCCCTATGTTATGTTCACAAAAAAACCAAAAAAACCCAGGATGTAGACTGCGTTTTATAAAATTTTTGGGATAATGCAACCAGTTAAGAAGTTGCATTTTGACTTTAAGAAAAAAAACTTCCGTGCCAGTTTTAAGTAATACAAAATATTTTCTAATACATGGTGTCCCAAAGCTCACAACAATCAGTGGGATTGGAAGGACAGACTTTGTTGTTATATTTGTTACAAATGAAAAAACCAAAGTTTGAAGAATGCAAATGACCTACCCAAGTCATTCCACTAGAAAATGGTAAACCTGGAGTTAGAAACTTGTTCTGACTCCAAAGCTTTTACTCTCTGCTACTCTGCATCCAAAGCAAATAAATATATTTGCTTTTTTAATATTTTAATATTGCACTCCTTGATTGCCAAAATAAAGAACCTGTCTAATGTAACAGTGACCTCCACTAAATGGATTGCCCTGGCATCTCAAAAGACTCCTCTCCTTTGGAGTCTTGGATTAGTGTGGCATGAAGCTATATAAATACTAGTAAAAACAACATAGTCTTTCCTGAAATGGCTTTCATTTTTTCAATTTTGAAAGGAGATAAGGCTAAATATATCACAGAAAATGCAATATTATTGATTTAAAATGCATTTGACAGAGGATAGGTTAATAAGAATTCATTGTTTACTTCTAAATTTCACAAAATTTTAAGCAAGTGGGAAATAACTCAGTAAGAACTCAGGATAGCAAAGAAAATTATTAAAGCTTCAGAAAATCAAATCTATGGAGAAACATTTTTAAAGGCAGGCATTGTGATTTGCCTGCTATTAGGATAATGTAAAGAGCTTATAAAGAAAAACTTTGATCTGGAAGCTATAGATCCCAGTTCTGGTCTCAGATGTAGAAACAAAAGGGTGGTATATGTAAAGAAAATGGTAACCTCCGGGGTCACTGAGTTAGGGTCAAGGTTGGGGTTAGGTGTCCTGAGTCAGACACCAATGGGAATGGGTCCACTGAGGACGTTCTCAGTGCACCTCTTCCCACCTCTTCCCCAATTCTCCTTTCACCGCTCTCATTAGCATGCCAGCGTCCTGAAATGCTTTTATCCGGTCTCCTTTACCCAAACACCGTCACTGCATTAATCTTCCAGACATACCGTCACACTCTTCTTTGTGCTTGCATTTTCTTTCCCTTCAGTGTCTCTTGTTTGCTCTCTTGGGCTGTGCTGGTCAATAAATATGGTAGCCACTAGTCACATGCAGCTATTTAAATTAAAATCACTAAAAATAAAAGAATTTAAAGGTTTGCTTCCTTTGTCATACTGGCCACATTTCAAGTGCTCAATGGCCACATTATTTTTCACAGAACATTATGTATTATAGTATATCTCCATCATCACAATACGTTTTATTGAAGAGCGCCGCTCTGGAGCATAAGAGACCTCCCACCCAAACATTTGAGCCTACACTGGTTTCTTATCTCTCATTGCCCTTAGCACACAGACTCTGCTCCACATGCTGCTCTCATTCTCTTCCTCCTCATCGTTATTACAATTATAGTTAAAATAGTAATGGCTCTTAATGCATGTTATGAGCCAGGTACATACATTTTCTCAGTGGATTACTGAAAAACAAAACAAAAAAGCCTTGCAAGATATCTTTTTTTTAATCCCCATTTCACAGAAGGGGAAAATGAGGTTTACTGAGGTTGAATATCTTTCCCAAAGACAAATAGCTAATAATTGGTGGAGCCTCAAATAAAATCCAAGTCTGTCTGGCCCCAAAGCCAAGACTTTCTCCCTATACTGGTGGCCCCCTCTGCCAGGGGTCATTTGGAAGTGTCTGGAGACAGTTTTGTTTGTCACTTCTGGGGCAGGAGCTACAGACGTCTAATGAGTAGAGGCCAGGGATACTGCTGAAGATCCTGCAATGAAAAGCCTCCTGCAAAAGAAGGATTATCTGGCTCAAAGTGTCAGTAATGCCAAGGTTGTTTGTTTTCTGTCTCTTCCCACAAGAATTTACAGTCTAAATGTACGTGTACTTTGGTTTGTCCATTGCTGTTCTACCAGTGCCTTGAAAATTACTTACTATGGAGTAGACATAAAATATATATTTTTGAATGAGTGGTGAATTTATTATTTTTAAATTAAAGTAATACCAGCTCATGGTAAACAAACAAAAACAGGAAAACAAGGCCGGGCGCGGTGGCTCACGCCTGTAATCCTAGCACTCTGGGAGGCCGAGGTGGGCGGATCGTTCTGAGCTCAGGAGTTCGAGACCAGCCTGAGCAAGAGCGAGACCCCGTCTCTACCAAAAATAGAAAGAA
>CAUYSK010013001.1:0-18458 GCA_963575035.1 Avahi laniger
CCTAGCTCTCTGGGAGGCCGAGGCGGGCGGATTGTTTGAGCTCAGGAGTTCAAAACCAGCCTGAGCAAGAGCGAGACCCCGTCTCTACTAAAATTAGAAAGAAATTAATTGGACAACTAAAAATATATAGAAAAAATTAGTCGCGCCTGGTGGTGCATGCCTGTAGTCCCAGCTACTCAGGAGGCTGAGGCAGGAGGATTGTTTGAGCCCAGGAGTTTGAGGTTGCTGTGAGCTAGGCTGACGCCACGGCACTCACTCTAGCCTGGGTAACACAGTGAGACTTTGTCTCAAAAAAAAAAAAAAAAGAAGTATCATGTCATTCTCTACCATATCCCCAAGACCTGCCTAGTATGGTACTATGCACACAATAGGTATTTAAGCGTTTATTACTAAAGAATCAACAGTTAGAAGTCCCAAAAAAATCTTCAGAGAAAATTAATTAGCAAACAGAGACTAAATCAAGAAGGTAAGTAGTAGTAGTTTAAATTGAGAAGAGCAGTAGGAAAAAAATTAAAACAAAAGACTAGGGAGATACATCCATTACAAATCTCTTCTTACAGCTAAAATTGCTATAGTTGTTTCAAAATAAAACCTAACAAAGATTTACTCAATTAAATGACAATTTATTATTGTTTCTTACCTAAGCTTTCTCTGTGTACTTCAAGTAAAAAGCCATCACGAAAATCTGGTTCACAGGCACATGGAACAGGTTTAGAACGAAAACGTTGGTTTCGATAATGTAAACATAAAGTAAATGTTGAACAAACTTGTCCTGGTAAAGGCTCAGGCTCTTGAAGATGTTCCAAGAAAGCTTTTCCACCCAAAACCTGAAGGTAAAGATACCTCCGTGTTGGATCAATATTAGCTGTAAAGTGTAGCAATATATATGAGGAAACTGCCAGATAACTTAAAGAATGTGATCAAGACATAAGGAAATAATAATTGGACAGAAAAAAAAAACCCAAAGACTAAAAAAAGAGAAAGAGTAACAAATTTACTACTATATATAGCAGGATCATTTGCACCCTGGGAAGAATACATAATATGATATCCTTTTCTGAGATTACATCTTGGCTGCTTTCTCCCAGCAAGAAAGGTATCAGAGCCAAGCAAGGGCTAGTATGCCTTTGCTTTTTTGTTTCTTATTCAATATTTCTTCACCGTCACAACCCAACTCAGACAATTATAAACTCAGCTAATTATCAATTCAGCAAGTTTATTTGTCAGATTACCACTAAAAAAACAAGCTGTACAGTTCCTATAAAATATATACATATACTTTTTAATAGGGTACACTTCATGAATTTGCATGTCATCCTTGCCCAGGGGCCATGCTAATCTTCTCTGTATCATTCCAATTTTAGTATATGTGCTGCCGAAGCAAGTACTAAAGTACATTACTAAAAATGAGAAAAGCGTCCCTGTTTTTTATTCTACTGTGCTATACGTTAAATTTTCTGATACTTCATCCAAAACAGAATTTTAAGTTTTTGGCTAACTAACCAAAAAAATTAAATATTTCTTTCCGGAAAAAAAAATTAAAACATTTTCTATCAAATACCAAACACTACAGCACATCAATATTCATTACTAACCACAATTAAGTTAATGTTAAAAAAATACATACTTTTTTTTAATGTTGATTGTCTATCAAAACAAATAGGCTGTTTTGGAGAAGAAGGAATTTCTTGATCAACATTGTCCTAGAAAGGCAGGGAAAAAAAAACCAAAACAAATAAGAAAACAAAAATTATAGTTAAGTAAGAAATGCCAACAATGGGACTCAACACTGAATCGAAAGTAGATAGGATAAGGCCCCTTCAAAAAAACCCCTGATTTTCCTAGCATAATCGAAACAATGAAAATAAAAGCCAGCATAAAAGACGATACAACTGATACAACCAGTCACTCCTAAAATCTAATACTAAGGAATTAAATTTTCTTCAAACAATGTCATCCACAGAATGCTAAGAACAAATTCTTAACAACTTAAAACAAGGTTAAACTTTCTCTAAACCTTATATGACATTTGGCTTGTGATTCCGCCATGAACTGGTTTTAATAAGAAAGTGACATTCACACAGCAGAAGCCATTACTAGGTCAATTTTTATAACAAATTAGTTCATAAACCTCAAAAACCAAAAAAAGATTCTGTATTAAAATACTTATTCCCTTGTGTATTATGAAGTCCAGCCAATTTTTACATTATACTACCCAGGTATTGAGGTCATAGTTTTTCATTATTGCCTCATTTTCAAAAGAAGGCCTACTTACTAACTGCACTGAGAGGCCATCTATCATCTCAATACCAACCTATCTGTACGAAGTTTTGAGGGCTCTTATGCAAAAATTTATAATGTTAATCATATAGTCCCAAAAGAATGTTTATTTTAAAAATAAGCTTAATCTAAAAAATTATAGAAATATTTTAGTGAAAAAGAACCTTTTTATAGTTAACTAATTTCACTAATATAAGTATATTTAAAATTACAGATCTAGAATATAACAAGAAAAAATTTGGTCACTGTAGAGAGAGGAATAAGGTATATAACTCAGATTTTACTGACACACACTACTATCTCAAGGGTAGAGCTAGCCTATAGTTTAAAGAAGGATATTACTAGACAAAATGGCCTTATTTTAAAATGTTGTACTAGGAGACGCCCCAAATATGGACCCTATAAACAGTGTTATGCATGAGCATATACTTATACTCTCAATTTTTTTTCCTAATAGATTACTTACAGTAACAAAATTAAGTTCTTTCATCACATCATCAATGATTCCTCGACGTCTAAGGGCTTTGATCAAATCTTCTGTTGACAAATGTTGTTGATCGGGTGCCAATTCTTCTCGTATAGTCTCAGCAAGGATTTCTCTTATCCTTCCGTGGACATCCATCTATGTAGAAAACTTGCATTATAATTGAATCACAAAGTCAAATATTGCTTCTCATGTTTTAGAATTCTTGAGCTAATAGTAAACCTACAATTATTACCTCAACTGAATAAAAGAAAGCCTTTAAAAGATAAAATTTTTGAGTACGAATTCCAGAAATAATTTCTACTGGTTATCTGCTACCTTTGTTACCATTTTCCCACAAATAACACTCAACCAAAACAAATCTTTTGAGAGAAAAGTATAAGCAGAAGAACACAGACCTGGAGAAGGCAGATCGAAGTATGATGTTATGACTTTCATACTTGAATCCAATGATAAATTGATCAGCTTGCAACTTAGGGGTATGTGTAACCTTTAGCTAATTTATTTGCTCTTTGTGAATGTTTCCTCACCTGTAAGATGGAAAAACTAGTGCCCTCTCACAAGGGGGTTGTGAGGATTAGACAAAAGATGCTAGAACCCTAGAACAACACCTGGCTGACAAGCGCACCGCACACGGCGGTTTTTATTACTTGAGCGCGCTGCAAGCGCCTCACACACTGCGCGTTCCGGCGGCGCTCCCAAGTATCCCAAACAGTTTTGCTAAAAATCCTTCACTAACTTCTTTTCCATGACTTCCTTGTGAATTGCTGATTGAAGCTCCTGGTTCTACTTCCATAATGCCCTTATGTTTCATCCTTAAAGTAACCCTAGTATCTCACCTCGGAATATTAACCTGCTCCAAACACAGCTCACACTCGATTAGACTTTCGGAAATCGCTCACTAAACGCTCCATTTCCAGCGTCTTACAACCAAAACCGTTCCAGACCTCAGACTCTTACTGGCACTCCTCGGCTTGTTCACGTTTACGGAGGCTAGAAAGCGCTTCTGGCTCCGCACTCGAAGTTCTGCCCACCTCGCGCTCGGCGTCCCACAGCCCTTGCTCGAGTCCTGGCCAAAAGGCGCCGTGGCCGAGGGCTGCCAGGCTGGGGGCGCGGGCGCTGCGGGCAGGAAAGGCCCTGGCTCGGCCTGCAGCGGCCACTCCCCGCGGCCGGGCCGCTCTCACCTTGCTCAGCTGCTGGTGGATGAGCTGCTTCAGTTCGGAGGCTTTCTCCGGAGGCAGCGACATGTTGGCAGCCGGCGCTTCCCAGCCGCTTCTCCCCGCCTCAGACGCCCTAACCGCGCGGCGCGCCCGGCCCGGCCAGGGAGCGTTAGTGCCGGCTGGAGCACAAAGCGGCACAGCCTCCTGCCTCGCGCAGCTCCCGAGGGGTGGGCGGGAGCGACGCCGCGTCAGGCCCGGGGCTGGGCGGGAACCGAGGCCGCGGCGGCGGCCGTGCTAACTGTTTTCAAACGGCGGCGGACCAACAGGGCTCGGGGCTGTCCCCCGCGCTGCCTGCTCATCTCCGCCTCCGCTCCACCTTCCACGAGCTCTGCACCCCGCGACCTCAGCGCACCCCATCGCCTTGCCTTGCCGAAAGTGGTACCGGTCCCCCTACTCACCCACCTCCCGCGGCCTCTCTCTGCCCCCTGGACAGGCAGGTAGCTGGACAGGCCCTCAGGATCGGGCGCCGAGCGATTCGAAGGACCCCGTCCGCCTCGCGTGAGGACCCAGGGACTCCGGCGCGCGGATCTGGCTCCAAGCTCGGGTAGCCGCATTCCCGCACCCCTCGCTCTTTCCAGGCCCGCTCTTACCCTCTTTCCCCCAAACCCGCTGCGACCATGTTTGTTCCCTGCGGGGAGTCGGTCCCCGACCTTACGGGCTTCACCCTCCTGATGGTGAGTCTCCGCTGGAGCTTGGGGCTGCTACCTCCCGGGAGGTCTCTGCGGTGTCATCACCCTCACCCAGCGTGTGTCGCGGGGCCTTGGGAGAAAGAAGGCACTAGTTTCTGTTTCAGGTTCTCAGCCTGAAAATATAGGAGGTTGTCGGTGGAGGCGGCGGTCCAAATAGAACCTTTGTTGGCGCTGTAATTAAAACATTCAAATTTGCAGTTATAGTCTTTGTTGCCTATGATAGTATAATTCCAGGTTCATTGTACATAAGTTGTTTAGGACGTCCTTAAATTTCATCCTAGAAGATCTTTTTTCAACTAGTTTTAGAGTCAGTCTTAAGCTAGTACGTCATTGTCGTTAACCAGAGAACTACTGATAGGGTGATAAAAGTAACTTTTGCCAGCAGCTAACCCAGTTTTGTCGTTTTTACAATTACCTATATTAATTCATTGTTTTAATCAACATTTTGTTATGTGCCAGTATTAGAATAAGACTAGGTGCATCTCAAGGAATTTACAGTCTAGTTGGAAACACATGTAAATCAATAAGGCCCTGAGATAATTGGGGGGGGGGACAGATGGGCCTGCTAAGAAAAGCTTCATAGAGAAAGTAATGACTAAAAGATGGAGAGGGGCTGAGGGAGGGGTAGCTGAGAGTAGGGCATTTCGGAAAGATGCGTGGGAGACCTGGGGACTGCACAGAATTTAGGATGACACATTGAGAGCATAGGCTGGAAGCCCTGTGAACCCAGAAGTCACCATTAGGCTGGAGAGAGACAGAACGATCTTTCTTTTATTCACTAAATATCAAACACATAACCCCAAGAAGAAAGTGTTTCAAGGAGACAATGGCCATCTTTCAAAAGTAGCCAAGAAATGTGTAAGATGAAGAATATAGGTTAATGGTGGTCATCTGGGCAAACTGTTACCAGTGGAGTGGTGAAGAGGGAAGCTTTATTGGAGTGGGTTGAGTAAATGGTAGAAGAGGAGGTAGAGACGTGTGTATATTCATTCATTAGCTCAGATAAAGTTCCTGCTTATGTTTTAATGGACAACTCTTGGAGAATTTTGGCTATGTAGAAATACAAGAAGTGAGGTAGCAGCTAGGGGATTGTGTGGGGTCAAGAAAGGGTTTTTAGGATGAAAGATATTAGAACATGTTTACATGCTGATGGGAATAATCCAATAGCAAGGAAAAGAGGGATGATGCAGAAAAGTCTAACCCAGGAAGCAAAATCTTGGAGCAGGGAATTGCAGGAGGTAACTAGGGGATTGGTAGATGACACCAGTGAAGGCCAAAAAACAAAAACCAGTTGCTGGAGGAGCTACGTTAAAGAACTACTTTGGCGATAGAATCAATAAAAATTAGTCATTAATTAGATACAGTTGGTAAGGGAAAAGAGGATGATTTCTGATTTAGGTAATTGAGTGAGTAATGTTGCTCTTCTCTGAAATACAAAATATGAGGACAAGTTTGGGCAAAAGTTTAGTTTTGTACATAATGAATGTGAGTTGCCTATGACCCAACCATATGGAGATATCCATTAGGCTCTGGAGCTCAGATTCATGTTTTGGACTGTAGGTAGAGATTTGGCAGTTTGGTTACTTAAAGTCATGGGGATACGTGTGTATGTTTAGTGTGAAAAGAAGGTCCCTTCACCCACTGGGAATAGTTATGAAAAGAGGCACTAAGAGAGTGGATGGAACGAAAACCCAGGAGTGCTTTTGTTTGTACCTCACAGCATGCTTTCCTCTCCCTAGAGTATTCTTTTCCCAGATTTCTGTATGGCTGCTTCTTCCTTTACTTCTTTCAGTCTATTGTCATTTGTCACCTGAATGGAGTCTTAACTTGATCACTCTATTTAAAATTGCAACTGACCACATACACACACACTCACACTCAATTTTTCTGCATAGTGCTTACCACTGTATATTTTACTGTTTATTTATTCAAGTAAACCATTCCCTCACTAGAATGGAAGCTTCACAACGGCAGGAACTTTCATTGATGAGTTTTACTGTATTCCCACTGTCTACAGCAATGATTGACATACAGTAGGTATTCAATAAGTATTTGTTAAAGGTGAAGGAGGCCCCAGTTGACATCTTGGTTATAGCTAATGAAAGTCAGTAATCTACCTATGATGCACCTGAACATAAGCATTCAATACTAGTACTATGATTATTATCTTATAAATTGTTTAAAGTGCTGCTAATTTTGGTGACTGATTGAATATATCTTTTAAAATTTCAGCCAGCAGTCTCTGTTGGAAATGTTGGCCAGCTTGCAATAGATCTGATTATTTCTACACTGAATATGTCTAAGATTGGTTACTTCTATACCGATTGTCTTGTGCCAATGGTTGGAAACAATCCATATGCAACTGCAGAAGCAAATTCCACAGAACTTAGTATAAATACTGAAGGTATGTGAAACATCAGCATGGTTCTGAGACAAGGTAGAGTTGTTTTTAAATTAACAATAGACTCTGGATACTGGTTTGCAGTAAATATTTACTTAGTGCAGCTATGTGTAGAATTCACAGCTCAATCACATTGCCCTATTCTTTCACATCCTTGTTTTGGTTATTAGCATAGACATTGAGTTGTCTGATGGCACAAGTAGGTTTACACTTTTCCCATACCATAAATCTTCGTAATTCCTCATCAGAGTATCCGGCTTGATTAGTCAGGGAGCACAATTTACACTGCACTGACCACCATTGGGTTATAATGCAGGACAGTACCAAGGGAGTAGGGGACAAGCTCCTATTGATCGTGAAACACAGGAGCATCCAGTTACTTTTTTTGATGACTGGGTGCCCTGTTGGTCTCTCAGCTTGCCATGATGAAATGCATTTTGGAGAAATAACCCTATTATTGAAATTCCTGCAGGAAGGATTGCTTTGTTAACACAAGACTAAATTTCAGTTATTGCCTTAAAGGGTAAAGAACTATAAATAGTAAGACTAGAATTCATCTACTTTCCGCTAATGGTAACTATCATTTATCGAGTATTGACTATGAGCTGAGTGAAATGGATTCATTTAATCCTTACAACTATTCCATAAAGTAGTTTTATAGATAAGGAAACCACCGCACAGAAAAGATAACTAAGTTATTCAAGGTCATTTGGTTAATAGTTGGTGTAACCAAGATTCTAATCAAGGCAGCCTGGCTCCAGAGACCTACTTCTTGGCACCATGCCACCCTGCTGATGCACCTTCACTCAAGTAGAAGAGCCACTGGCTTTCCTTTCATACAAACTGACAGCAAGTCAATTGTATGGCTATGGTTCTTTAATCCACTTTTTTTTTTTTTGAGACAGAGTCTCACTTTGTTGCCCGGGGTAGAGTGAGTGCCGTGGCGTTAGCCTAGCTCACAGCAACCTCATACTCCTGGGCTCAAGCGATCCTCCTGCCTCAGCCTCCCAAGTAGCTGGGACTACAGGCATGCGCCACCATGCCTGGCTAATTTTTTTTTCTATATATTTTTAGCTGTCCAATTAATTTCTTTCTATTTTTGGTAGAGATGGGGTCTCGCTCTTGCTGGGGCTGGTCTTGAACTCCTGAGCTCAAACAATCCGCCTGCCTCGGTCTCCCAGAGTGCTAGGATTACAGGCGTGAGCCACCGCGCCCAGCCTAATCCACTTTTTTTTAAGATGAAGTATTTTGAAATAAATTATGATCATGACATGCCACTCCCTAATATATAAATATGCATCTCCTAAGAGATAAGAACATTTTCTTACATAGCTAAAATAACATTAACAAAATTAATCATTAATATCTTCCTATACATTATCCATATTCAAATTAGCCCAGTTTAATCCCCAAAATGTCATTTAAACTTAGTTTGTCCAAATCAGGACTCATAGTACATCTGAGGGTTGTGCCCTTGAAATCTCTTTTACTCTAGAGTAGTCCCTATTTTTCCCCCTTCATCACAAATCTGATTTATTGAAGAAAAGACTGGTCCCATTGTCCTGTAGAATATCTTGCATTCTGCATTTGTCTGATTACTTCCTCGTGGTGTCGTTTGTCTTGTTCCTCTAGCCCCTGTATTTTTTGTAACTAGAGTTAGGTCTAAAGGCTTGATTAGCCATGCCTGTAGTCCCAGCTACTCGGGAGGCTGAGGCAGTAGGATCGCTTGAGCCCAGGAGTCTGAGGTTGCTGTGAGCTGGGCTGACACCACGGCACTCACTCTAGCCAGGGCAACAGAGTGAGACTCTTTCTCAAAAAAAAAAAAAAAAAAAAAAACAGAATGTCCCTCCGGTGACTCTTGGTGTACCCCCCGCCTCCTACTGCCCCCCCCCCGTCTCTGACCCCACTCTGTCTGGACTGCCGTGTTCCAGATTCTTTCTTCTTTAATTTCTCCTGTACTGAGCAGCAGAACGACCTTCCTAAACCACCACTTTCAACACGTTACGCCCCAACTCAATAATTTAGAAAGCCGCCTTGTCTCCCACGTCAAATCCAAATCCTCTGCCTCCCTTTGAAGGCCCTCTATAATCTGGCCCCACCCAAACTACCCAGCCTTACTTCCCATTATTTCCCACAAGAATTCTTCAGGCTGACGGTCTCCTCCGCACGTGCACTTGGACTTCTGACCCTGTTTACATCCTCTCGTTTTCTAAATCCGTTTCCATCTTTTGAGGCTGTTACCTCTGAGAAGCCGTTTTTTACAGTGTGAATACATTACTGTCGTTTTTCCTTCCGACTTTCTTTGTCCTGGACAATAAGCATAATGTACGTAGTCCAACTGTTTTACTAAGAGCTTGTATCAGTCCTTGGCAAACTATAGCTCTGGGGACAAATTCAGATCTTTATCTGTTTTTGTAAATACGGTTTTATGGGAACCCAGTCGGACCCATTTGCTTTCATACTGTCTACATTTGTACTGAGCAAACGGAGTTACAACGGAGTTACAACGGAGACCACATGGCCCCAAAGCCTAGGACATTTACTACCTGGCTCTTCATAGAAAGTGTCTGCCAACACATGGCCTACATCATACACTTCAGTACTTTAGTATCTCAGTACATATGATGGTGTTCTTGCCTTCACATGTATGTGTCTCTTCTCTCCAATAAGATTTCGGCACCTGGTAGGCTTGAATGGTCGTCACATCTTCTCTGTGATGTCACCCAGACTCAGTCGAGAGTTGGCCAATCCACGCCCAAAGAGCTCGCTGGTACTGACCTCAGTTTGGGCACATCACCGATCATGTTTACCAGCTCACTTCCCCTCTAGACCATGCGGAAACCATATTCCCCAAATGCCGAGGAGGGGGACACAGGCTGCGCGTGACACGAATAGACACCTGTCTGTCGAACGAATCCTGCGCTGTAACAGCGAGCTCGGCACTGCGGCGCCTCGCAAAACCTTGTTAACTGAAGAAAATGAAAATGCCACAAGGAGAAGTGAGGATGAATGGAGCCTAACTTTAAATTCGATACCAGAATTACTTCTCGCGCTTGTAAGATGGGGAGAACTGAAGAACGCGAGCTTGTCGACAAAGGGAAGCCCAGGCGTATGTTCAGGGTGGCGGTGAGTCTAATGATAATCAGATGCAACAAATCGGTTCCACAAAACGGCTGTGCCGGGAACATGCTGACTCGGCAGTACTTTTTACGGGCCTGTTATTATTTTACATTTCTGCAGGACTTTTCAGTCTGTGCGACATTCTCACAGCCATTCTTGACCCTCGCCGCAGCTCTGGAAGATTAAATGACTTGCCCACAATCTCACAGGAGGTGCAGAAAACGTTCGGGTACTGGCTATGTGTTCCTTCTACACCCTCTGGTATCCCACTGGGGCCCACAAAAGGCGGCCAAGACGCGGGGTAACACCAGGCCCCCGCTCAGTCCCTGCTGGTGGGTCGTGTGGGTAGACACGTGTGCCCCATGGGCAGGAACGGCACAGACCCAGTGTGGACGGACACGGTTCTGCGTTCCCACGCTTGTTTGCATGGTGGAACATCACCGCGTGATCTCGCTTTTACTTCATCTTGCCCAGCAGGCCAAAAGTGTAAAAATGCCTACGCGGCATATGTAACATAGAAAACGAAAACTATTAATACAGATGCCTATGTCCACACGGAAAACAAAAAGACAAGAAAAAAGGCCATCCAACTAAGCATTATTAGTTACTTCCAAAATTCCTGTTAATAATTATTTGCCACTGGTTCCTTATTTTTGTAGACAAATGAAAGCATGCGCCAAATGTTCAGGGAACGTATCATCTTGAAAACAGAGCACCTGCTGAATTTGTGTTTTCTGTCCCTTAGGAAAAGACAGCTCTGGCTTAACTGTGGCGTCCTAGCCCTTACACTGGCTGCAGTCCTACCCGGGAATCAGTTCAAGAACCACTAATGCAGTTTTTCAAAAGTCCCTGTATTCTTTTTCCTTTGAGAGAAAAAAATGCTTTGAATATACAATGAAATTATAAAATTATGTTTGTCATAAATTATATAAAATAACGTGACTAGTATTTTTAAACACCACTACTTACTTCATCTACTACTACAATTTTTACACCACAGAGCTCTACACAGCTCTGTTTCATTATATCCAGAAGTCGCCCAGGGGTCGCTATGATAACCTGAAAAAAAGAGAAAAAGCAAATTAAAAAATTAGGTAATATTCATTCGCTAATTCGTTCTATATTTATTGAGTGGCTAATATATGCCAATGTGCTAAGCACTTAGAATTCAATGATGCGTAAGCCTGACATTGACTCTGCTCTCAGGAAACTCATAATATAAAGGAAGAAACAGATAAAACAAGTAAGTGCTCATGAGATACAGAATGCCATAAATGGAGGGATCTATCCAGGCCTACATAACAAAAAAGGTCAAACCTAAAGGATTAGTGGGAGTGAGCAAGGTGAGGGGAGGTCTAGGCAGAGAGAAAAACATCTATGAAATTTCTGAGGCTGGAGGCTGGTGAGGCTTCCAGGTGGTGAGGGAGGGGAAAATGGTGCAGGCTGAGGCTTGAGACCAGGCAGAGCCCAGGAAGGGCCTTGCAGACAGCCTGACTACTATTTGACTCTGTAAACAAGTGCAAATTCTGTAACATCTCTAGGCCTTCTTTTTTTTTTTTTTGAGAGACAGGGTCTTGCTGTGTTGCCCAGGCTGGAATGCAGTGGCACCACCATAGCTTACTACAGCCTTGAACTCCTGGGCTCAGGCAATCCTCCCGCATCAGCCTCCTGAGTAGCTGGGACTACAGGTACACACCACTATGCCCAGTTAATTTTTTAATTTTTTGTAGAGACGGGAGTCTCACTATGTTACCCAGGCTGGTCTCAAACTCCTGGCCTCAAGCAATCCTCCCACCTTGGCCTCCCAAAGTGCTGGGATTATAGGTATGAGCCACCATGCCAGGCCTATCTCATTTTTAAATTAAGAGGTTGGGCAAAATGATTTCTAAGGTTGCTTAAGGCTCTTAACAGTTTTATAATATAGTAGATGAAGTAGTGGCTGAAAGTCAGGGCTCTTCAGTCAAACAAACTTCAGCAGGAATCCTGGCTATAGCATTTAATAATAGTGTGCATCTCTCATCCATAAAAGGAAATGATAATTTATTGTAAGGATTAAATCAGACAGTGCCTGGCATGAAGTATACAGGAATTACAAATGATCTAACAAATTCATTGTATACCACTGTTCAAATACACACCAACAGTATGGTAAAATCACCGGCGATAAAATCTGAGTGTTATAAGGATCTGAATCTATAGAACTTCAGGGTTTTGCTTAGGTACTTAAGAAATACCACAGACACTTAAATCAATTTTAATTATTTTGAAATGATTTCAAAATATTCTATTCCCTTTTTCCCCCTTGCTGCTAGTTTGGAAGTTATAAGCTCTTTTTTTTCATTGTTTTAGTGCTTTCCCTTGAATTTTAACAACATACATAATAAAGTCTAAAGTTATTTAACATTTTTATCTTTTTCTTGAACAACCAAGGAAAAATGCTTCAACAACAATCACATCTCCATGTTTATACGCTACAGCTGGCAGCCAGTATTTTACTTCCATTTTCTTTAAAGCCCACAGATGGTTCGTCATTAATACTGTTTCATTCAGTCAATGTCTGTTGAGATTTACCCACATGCGTACTATTCTCTTTGCTCACCACTGTTTCTTCCACCCCCCACTTTCCTTTCTGGAATCATCTCCTTTACCTGTAGAGTATCTTGGTGTCAAAGTTCCTTTAGACGGTGTATTGGCAGTAACTCATTTGAAAAGCTATTTCCCCTTGCTCTGGAAAGACAGCTTTGCTAAACAGACAGAAGTTTTAGTTGTTTCTTTCTCAGAGGGCGGCTCCTAGGGAGTGCAGGCTGGCACAGCGAGGGGGGCGGATGCAGGTGAGGAGAGGCCTCCCCTCGGGGGTGAAGAGGGGAGGCACGCAGGGAGGAAGGCACAGCCGTGGGAGGGGGCGGCTGTGACGGTGGGAGACCCGTAACACGGAGGGGGACTGGTCAAATAAATACATAAAGAAAACGAGTGGCAGGTTTCTCCCTGCCAGAGTTACAAACATGGAAACAAGAACCTGCAATGAATCCTGTTGTGCTGAGTTAGAACTGGAAGTATCGGCGGGAACTCATGGTCTCATGGTCTCCAATACATACAGACACAGAAAAACACACACTTAAATATATTCCTGAGCGCCATCCACTGAGAGGTCCCAGAAGCTGTAACAGCCCAACAGCAATGAGCACACACCTCAGCGCAGACCGTGGTTTCCGAACACCATTCTCCAGCCTGGGGAAGGGCAGGATTCCAGGGTCGGGGCAGGGAAAGAGCAAGGGAAGCACAGAATATCTTCAGGCAGAAAATAAGGACATACTCAAAAATGACAGGGATATAATCGAAGGACACAAAACCAACTTGAAAGTGCTTCCACTGGTCAAACTGGGGGCAACTGGAGCATCAAAACAAATAATGACAGATTACGACCCTTTGAATAAAACAGGAAACCATGAGTCCATACTGATATAAATAAATACTGAATATACTGAAAGTTTGGTGAAGAATGAGAAATTTACATTTCAAAGTACATCTCAAAGTACTCCCCCTTCCACCAATATTTACTAGATACAAAGGGGAAAAAAATAAACTTTACAGTTACTTTACAGATAATACTACCAGGAAAAGGACAAGTTGAAGTTGTGTGCCACCTAGAAAGATGCAATGAAAAGAACAAAGCATCCCTTCTGTGACATTCCTGTCAAAGACATGTATGTAGTTTGAGTCTAATCGAGGGATGTTCTTCAAAGTTAGTGATTTGTAAACCTTAAAAATGCCAAGATAATAAGAAAAAAGGAAAGACTGAGGAACTGTTCCAAATTAAAGGAGATGATAGAAACACGACATCTAGGCCAGGCATGGTGGCACATGCCTATAATCCTAGCACTCTGGGAGGCCAAGGTGGGAGGACCACTTGAGGTCAGGAGTTCGAGATCAGCCTGAGCAAGAGCAAGAGCCCATCTCTACTAAAAACAGAAAAAATTAGCCAGCTATGGTGGTGCATGCCTGTAGTCCCAGCTACTCAGGAGGCTGAGGCAGGAGGATGGCTTGAGCCCAGGAGTCTGAGGTTGCTGTAAGTGAGGCTGATGCCATGACACTCTAGCCCACGCAATAGAGCGAGACTCTGTCTCAAAAAAAAAAAAAAAAAAGGAAGAAAGAAACACGACATCTAAATGCAACATAAGATTCTGAACTGGATTCCTTGTACTGTAAAAATAAATGATGGGATAATTATAAACATATGAATGGAGTCTGAAGGGTAGGCCATATCAATGTTGATTCCTGATGTATTCCAATGTGTCAATGTTAACTTTCTGATTCTATAATTGTATTGTGGTTATGCAGGATAATGTCCTTGTTTGTAGGAACACTCTCTAAAGTACATGAGGATGACAGGGCTTCAAGTCAGCAACTTACATCCAAAAGGCTTGGGAGAGAAAAAAAAGTTCTTTACACACTACTTGCCACCTTTCTTTAGTGTGAGATTCCTATAAGAAAGGCTGATATTCACCCACAGAAGTTGAATACTACAGAGCTTCATCCCGGCTGGTAAACAATTGCTGCCTCCTCCCCGAGTGCCCTTCTCCAACTCCCTGCTCGCCCAGCTCCCCTGGGCCTCCAGGACCTCCCGACCACCCCAGTAACTAAACAGTCAATGCCCAGCATACCAGGGGCCTCCAGGACCTGGCTCCCCACCAAGGCTGCAGTCTACTTTGACAGGTCAGCGTGTGTGCCAAAGCTTTCCTCAAACATTTTGACTTTAAAGGCAGATATCTTCAACCACCCATTCAAACTCAAGAAAACTAAGGCTCATGGAAGTGAAGTAACTTACCTATGGCCATACAGCTATCAGGTCAGGTTCCAGAGCTAGAACGAGACCACATTGCTTTTACATACTTTTATATATCGGAAAGTATAGACTAGCATAGCCAAGGAAGGAGCAGTCAGCCAAATTATGGTTTCAATTTTGGCAATTATTATTTATTGGCTATAGATCCTTAGACAAATTCTATCTTTCTGAGATTCAACTCCTCAACCGTAAAAGATGGGATATACCAACCCACCTCCAGGAGTAAATGTGATGGATGCATGAGATAATGATCAGGAGAACATCCAACAGCACTTGGCATATAATAGGCACTCAATAAACTGTGTTCCTTTCCCTTCCTATATAAAACAAACTCTTTAAAAAAATTAAGCCTTACTTGGTAAGAATTGAACAGCTACCCAAAATTACACTTCTAAGTTCCTCAAGGGAAAAAAAAAAAACCCACTAGTTCTTACATTCCTTGCAAAACTTCCCGCAGGCATTGCATCAAACTGGTGCTTACCTTCACACGCTGTTGCAGACGGTGAAGCTGGGGGGGGAGGGGTAAGCCCCCCACGAGAAGCACAGTTTTCATGCGTGGCAGGCCACTCATCAGTTCTTTACCTTGCTTCTCTATCTGAATGGCTAACTCTCTTGTTGGTGTGAGAATGAGCGCAGCTGGAGTTCTGCTCTGCAACGACATGAACAACAGGTCTAAAAACACCAGCAATTAATTCCTGCTGATATGAACTAAATCTTCGCAGTGGTTCCAGAAACACGGCCCTGCTGAAGTGTCCCCATCAGCCCAACTGGATACGAGCCCTCCTGCCTTCTGTTTGCTACAGATTTTTCCCTCTAAAAACCATCACAAATTAAACCCATTTCTTACGGAACACAGACACACAATGAAAGATTAAAATTGGGCCACAGTAACCAAGGTGGGAAGGTTTGCTCTCAAGTGGACCCTGCAATCTCCAGCCATCCTCCCCTGGAGAGAAACCCAATAGTCGCTGTGAAGATCTCGTCAAAGCTTGGCATTCTACCCTGGACTTTTCCCTCTCGCTTCTCTTATAGATTCACTTCTTTGTCCAAAGAACTTACAGATAAATCCATATCCTACTTCCTGTCTTATAGCTCTATTTTGGTCCTCCAGCAGTGTGTCTGACCTACATTTTGAACATCGAGTGCTTTTATTTTTCTCCTCACATTATCTTCTACTACTCTCTAGTTTTCCACATTTATCTCCTCTATCTTTTCTCTCTTTGCTCACATTTTTTACTTGTTGCCTTCCTCGCCATACTTCATATCTCACAAGCTCACCAGGACCACCTGGCAAGTAGTAATTACTCAACATGTTTGTTAAACTAATTAGGCGTGGAAGTGCTTTATACACTGTAACAAGGAAGGTAACAGTATTTTAAGCCAAACAATGGCTCACATTTAAGGGTATTTTTTTGAAACTCTGTAACACTGTGTTCCAACTTTGATACAATCGATTTCTCCAAAACACAAAACTCAAGGAGGCTCAATTGACATGTAAATTGCAGCTCATCTGGCCAGCAGGATCTTTCCCCCCATATCAAAAGCTTATTCTTTTAATAGAAAATCTGTTAAAATATTTTGTAAGGAAGCAATTTTTTAGACCCTCAATAAAGAGATCTTTGGTTCAATATAACAAAAGAAAAATTCACTAAAATTATATTTTTCATGCAAGCAGAAGCAAAATCACTAGCAGCACTAGTGACTAAAGTTCCAGATATTTAGTGTAATACCAGCTTTCAATTTTAATATAGTTAAGGACGGAACTTGGTAAATATCTCATTTGTTTCTGAGAATATGTGAACTCTGTCACTTACTTCAAACAATGCTCGGATGATAACAGGAAGAAGAAAAGCAGCTGTTTTTCCCGAGCCAGTATCTGCACTGGCCAGAATATCTCTTCCCAGAAGTCCCACCGGAATCATCTGCATTTGGATAGGGGTCGGCACTTCATAGCCTGATTTCTTCAAGTTCTGATTTAAGGCCTCAGGGAAACCACAATGTTCAAAGTCAACGATGGGCCTCGTGACTTCTTGCCCTTGAACTACAATTCCCAGCTGCCGTTTAAGATTTTCAACCTGGTCCTCCTGAAGGTTCAAAATGAAGGGGTGCTCTTTGTAGACATACAAGGAATTCAGTGGAGTCTCTGGCTCCAAATCAGCTTTCTGTGGATTGCTGAGTTTTAATTTCTCTTCCTTTTCCTTAACTTGTAGAAGATGTTTTGCTTTGCACTCCAAGCTACACACATCTTCATCCGTCTTATCACAGATATACTCTCCATATCGGCCACAGACAACACAGACAGGTTCCCCTGGCTCTGCCCAGCGCTGTGTTTTGGAAAATGACTTAACAGGCTCTTCAAAAGGATGGTTGTCCTTTGTGCCCTGCTCAGGTCCTACCAAACTAACCTCAGCCAACTGGCCAGCTGGACTGGGGAAGGGACAAGACTCGCTGCTGTGCCTGTCTGGTGTTGTGGCTTCTTCTGTAACTAAAGCATCAAATGGAACATCTCTGCCTTTGTCTGACTGAAGGTCTTCTGCTTCTGGTTTAATTTTCTTAGCCACACAATTTTTGCCATCTTCATTAGCATTCCTCTTAATTTTCAGAGACCTTGGAACAAACATCCTTCAATATCCTGTTGATGAAATTATATAATCAGATTTATTTTACCCTTAATAAGGTTCACATATAAAGTACCATATGATTATCTTGGAGTGAGCCTAGTGTCCCAGGGCTTTGCCTCATAGGAACACGGAAGACATCATGACACTACTTATATCAAGCTTTTCCTCCATTCACCAATTTCCTATGGTGAAAAGATAGAGTCCTTTTCCTTATACCTAGGGAGCAGTGAAACACTGCATACTGCTCAACACAGCTCTGCACACATGCTCTACTTTTGATTACTTGCACTTTGAAGTATCAGATATTATAGAAATTCTGGGGCAAATTCTCCTGTTTCATTTTCATAAATACAGAAAACAAGAGGGATACTCCACAATTAGAATTTTTAAAATCAGGCCAGGCACAGTTGGCTCATGCCTGTAAATCCTAGCACTTTGGGAGGCCTAAAAATGAGGATCACTTGAGGCCAGGAGTTCCAGACCAGCCGGGCAACATAGCGAGACCCTCATCTTCACAATTTCTTAAAAAATTAGCCAGGTAGGCCGAGCGCTGTGGCTCACGCCTGTAATCCTAGCACTCTGGGAGGCCGAGGCGGGTGGATTGTTTGAGCTCAGGAGTTCAAGACCAGCCTGAGCAAGAGCAAGGCCTCGTCTCTACCAAAAAAAATAGAAAGAAATTATCTGGACAACTAAAAATATATAGAAAAAATTAGCCGGGCATGGTGGCGCATGCCTGTAGTCCCAGCTACTCGGGAGGCTGAGGCAGTAGGATCGCTTGAGCCCAGGAGTTTGAGGTTGCT
>CAUYSK010013002.1:0-20752 GCA_963575035.1 Avahi laniger
CAGAGTGAATAGTCACTGCTGGGGTTAAGCTGGCAGGAACATCACAAGTAGGAAAGAGCAAGTCTCTTTCTCTTTTTAAAAATTTTATATTAAATTGACAAATAATAATTGTATATATTTATGGAGTACAGTGTAATATTCAGGTCTAGCTACAACCTTGAATCCTCCCTCTGGCACACATATTAGCAAAGCTTAACTGGGAATTAGCCAGAAAAGCCGAAGTGTGGTTTGCACATACCAAGCCCCAGCAGCCTGAAGCAGATTGAAAAGCAGACATTAAATTACTACCTCGAGAATTCAGGGGCACGATGTGATGTTATAATGCATGCATATGTTGTACAGTGATCAAATCAGGGTAATTACCATATATAAATACAAAATTAATGCATGAAAAAAATAGAAAAACAATTTAAAGACCATCAGGTTATTTTGTTTTGGGTGTACGTTAGGGCCCACAGAAAGGCTACCCTTAGGGATTCTAAGTATAATAGTAACTTTTGGAGTTAAAAAATGTGAGTAGGCGATACTTGCAGTGGTTGCTCAACTCTGTCAGGTTCCCAGATCTGTCAAATTCAAACATAAATTTGGGTCAGAGATAGACATAAGGGGAAAATGGAAAAGATTTCTTTAATGGAGGACATTTCAAAGAGGGGTAATATTATTTACTGAAGTTTTGTTGACTATGTTTGTCTCTTTTTATTTCAATCTTAATTCAATGGCTAATGTTGTGTACCTCAATTTAAGGACTTTTAAAACTTTCTTCTGCATTCTTAAGAAAGTCTCTTCTTGCTTACAGCCATTCTCTTCTCTTTTCTCTTTTTCCTTCCCCTCTTCCTCCTCTATCCCTCTTCCGAGACCCTCTTTACCTATCCCCCCTTCCTTTTCCTTCTGTTTCTTCTCTCCATCTTCTCTCTTCCCCTCTTCCTCCATTTATCACTATTTTACTTGGTAGCTCTTCAGTAGAGATGAGGTTTCGGACAGGTTAGATTTCATTCACATATTTTTTTTCTGTGTATGCTAATTGTTTGAAAAGAGGCACTTCTTTGATTAAATTCTTTTTGATGTAAAATCCAAAATGGTAAGAAGTTTAATTCACCTTTTGTAAATTGTTTGAAGGTAAGAGGGTGTATTTAATTTCCAATCACAAAATAAGAGTTTAAAAAGAATCTTTCCGTTCTTTCTTTGGCACTCTCTGTCTCTTTCTGCAACTGCATATTGCCAGCTGGTATCATGCTTTGGCAGATGTGCCCAACTTTGCTCTATGTGACCAGAGAAGGGAGACATACTTACTTAATTGGGAATTCCCAGTTTTGGTTGAAAACATGGCCATACTTCCAGTATCTCCTTTTCTTTGCAGCACTTGTGCTTTGGAAATCGTCTTTTGTGAATGCTGTGACATACATAGGCTTATGGACAGAGTGATTAAGTATGTACCAGTTAGTTTAAACTTCACTCTAGGGACAGTCTGATGCTCTAATCAGGAAGGTGCTGTTTGGGGAATATTATCTTTATTTTAAATGAGAATTCAATTATCCAGAGATAGCCACTGCAAACACTTCTGTTATTTTTACTAATACCTGACTTTGCTAATGGCGTACCGAGTATCAGAAATAGGTTTCTCCTTGTAAATAATTGTTGGATACCAGCATGATGAATCTTATAAATGGACTTTCAGTGGTAAAACTAAAGGTATTTAGTATATATAAATTGACTAAAATGTTAGGATATAATAATCCAATAAGATCAAAAGTTTTTACAGCTAAGGATGGAACTCCAGGCTTGATTTTAAATCAGTTCTTTGTCTAGCAGCCCTTGATTTAGGAGGGTCTCTTGTTGTCTGACACTGTCTTGTTGTCTGACACTGAGCAGAATCTTGCCTCTGGACTCTTGTGTCTGTGCTTAGGGCAGGGCTGGTTTCTGTGCAGCCTCTTGCTTAGAAGGGATCTGTGCTTGGTTTAATACTCAGTTTTCACTGTCTTGAAATTCTTAATAATTTTGGACAAGGAGCTCCATGTTTTATTGTGCTCTGTGCCCTGAAAAATCAGTTAGCCAGAGTTGGCTGAGTTAACTTTTTATGCAAGGACACCAGCAAGGACAGACCTGGGACTCCTTTGAGCTTACACAATAGATTGAAGGACCTCTTGAGCCTGCTTATTTAATGAATGCCCATATATGGGGTAAAATCTGGTTTCAAACTTGCTTCAGTTAGACTCAATGAAGTTGTGGGGAATAGGTAACCCTTTGCTCCTTCACTGACTGCCATTTTCTATGAAAAAGAACCTAAGAGTTGTACAAGACAAATTTGGCTTAGATCAGTAGTATCATCTAGGTTTCAAGGGCTACATAGCTCACCACAGCATAGGGAAATAAAACTGATATAGAACTTTTTGTAATTTTTGTGCATAAAGTTGTATCAGAAGGTTAAAGCACAGGCAGCTATGTGTGCTTTCAGGAAACTAAAACCAGATGATAAAAAATTAATTGTCGTTTTATTTATTTTCCAAAAAGCTAGACTTTGTCATCTTATGTCTCTGCTCCAGTACACATTATCTCTGCATACAGGAAGACTGGAAACAGTAGTCTGGATTGTATTTTTAAATAGAGCAGTGATTTTTGAAAGGATCCGTTCATGGATTGTACTCTGAAAACTCAGCCTGAGAGTGTGATTTGATTTAAAACCTTGTGCATAGAGGCTGATTATTGCTCAGGAATATTGTTTGAGTGATGGTCTGACAGGGATCCTGGGAGATGGGGCATGACTGTAAAATTTTTTTTTAATTTTAAGTAGGTCACATTTTTCCGCCTCTCTGTTATGGTGGTGATTTTTCTTTTGATTTCCAGGTAGAATGTGGACATATTTTCCAAATGAATGAAAACTCAGTTTGCAATGAGATGGCAAAGCCGCCTTGGTGGAGAAGTACAGCTTAGGCACTCATAGAGGCCCCCCTCAGGCTAGACTAGAAATAAGACAGATTATGCTAGCTGGCCTCTAAGCAATGTTCTATTGACTTGAAGCATTTAATTCTATTGTGAAATGTGTAATTCCTCTTTCTGCAAACCCACTAGGGATTGTTCTACTGTTGGTGTCTGATTGTCGATGCCTTCTCAAGTACATCTTGCCTTTTTTTTCCCTTTGTAAATGTTTTACCCTAGTGGACTGAGGAAAAGGAGGAGGGAAGGAGGGTGAGCGACACAGCCCCGCTCTTTCACAGATTTACTTAGGAAACTAAAACAACCTTAGAATATTTTCAGAAGTAATTCTCCCCCAAAACTACCTGATGTCTGCCTTTTTCTTTAAAAAGCACATCATGGCCTTTGTCAAAGTGACAGTGTAGCCTTGTGGTGGGACAAAGGCCTGCTGCAGGTCTGACAGGCATTATGAAGTGATCAGTAAGACCACCCCCTTCTCTCTTCCTAAGAATATGCCCACCATTTACCTGGGAGACTGTGACTGAATATAAAAGAGGACAGCAAACACAATTCACCTCTCTCTACATTTTGTCTTTTTTTAAATTTTTTATTATTATTTTTTTATTTCAGCATATTATGGGAGTACAGATGCTTAGGTTACGTATGATGCCCTTGCCCAGCCCCCCTCCCCAAATCCGAGCTTCAAATATGTCCATCCCTGGGATGGTGCGCATTGCACTCTTTGTGTATGCATATACCCATCCCCTCATCCCTCCTCCCTCCCCTGCCCAACATCCAATAGATGTTATTCTTATATGCACTTTTATGTGTTGACCAGTTAATACCAATTTGATGGTGAGTACATGTGGTACTTGTTTTTTCACTCTTGGGATATTTTACTTAGTAGAATGCGTTCCAGCTCTATCCATTAGTAAAGAAAAGTCCCAGGGTGGATTGAGTGATAAGAGCATGAACTCTGAAATTAGACTGCCTGAGTTAAATGCTGACTGTATTTGACCTCTCCAAGACTCAATTTCCTCATGTATAGGGGGCGAGGCTTTTTCATTGGAAAATGTTTATGCCAACGCCGGGTGGACCTTTGCTTTTTCAGATACAAACTTAAAGTCAGTGACCTTGTTCCAGGGGTAGATATTCTGGTTTTGGTCAGCCTCCTCTGAGTGTTTACGACATTGAACTCTGTTCCAACTACAAGGACCAACATACAAGTTGATTGATTTCTCTCTACCTCAGGAAGCAAAGGACCACAGAATATATACATTTTGCCAACACGATTTTGTTTTTCATATAAGAAAGTCTTTGGGGATGCTTGGACCACTGAGTTAAATGAGGAAATGAATTAGAGACGGGGTTGACTGAGTGGGAAAATGATTTCTATTGTTGTTCGCAAGTATAAGGCAAAAATACTGTTGACTTTGCCATAGCACTGACATCCCCAGGGATAGTCTCCTTCCTTTCTTCGAGTGGATGACATGGTGTTGAGTGATTGTGGGAACTGAGACTCTCCTCCTCCTCTCACCTACAACATGCCTTTAGGCCTGACCTTGAAGAAGCTTATTTCTTTGGTGTCAATCATTACTATATATTTTACACAGATAGCTGTTACCTTTCCATGCTCACTAGGATGAAGATTTTTTAAAGTCTGCTTTTTTCACTGCTACAACTTCAGCAGCCAGAACAGAGTTAACACAGCACGGGCATCCTGTAAACACTTATTGAATAACTATGTTAGTCGTTACAATCTATTTCTCACAAGGACCCTATGGCATGAATATCATCCTTTCTATTCACAAATGGGGACACTAAGACTCACATCTTAGACACTTTTGAAGATATTTTAATTTGTGGGGCCACCATCTGAGGCTTACAGGAAGGGAAAAATGCTGAAGTGAATCATTTCGCCAGGAAAATATGAAGAAAATGAAATTTACTTAGCTCAGTTTTGCTTATGAAAGGCAGTTCTATGAGGTCTCCAGCACGGACTTGCTTCTCTGAACTGTGTATTTCATCCTCTATTTACCATTAGTGCTTGTGTCGAGGGGGAAATTATACTCATGGGCCCTAAGGCGCCAGTGGAAGAGCGTGAACAGTGAGGAAGCACATACCAGGAACCAGAGCTCCATGTAAATGTTCTCTCACTCCCTCCCCACGTAACCTGGTTATCACCTACCTCTCAGGCGTTCCCTCGGCCATGTGACCAAGACAAAGCAACCCTACTCATGTGTTCAGCTCTTTGACAGAAGAGTCTTTGTCACCATTAAGAGCTCCAGTGCCCAGCAGAGCATCAGATATGTACGAGGTGCCTAATATATGCCAGTAGAGTGGATGGAATTTCCCTAAAGTAAATTCAGGGGCACATCTCATCCCCAAAACACTCTCAGCTCCCTATTCACGCCTTTCGGTTGAGACCTCATTGTGCAATCTGAGTAGGCAGGAAGTGAAACGGGGACTGTCGTGGGTTCTGTTTGTTGACAGCAAGGCACAGATGGTGACTAATTTGGCAATTATTTATTTTGGTCTTATGCAGCATTTTTGTTCTTCTGTAGCCATTTGATGGATTGAGTGGCTCGTGGCCACATGTGGGTCCATTTCATGCTTTGTCGATGAGTCCCACAAAGGCCCATTAAATCACTTAAGCTTGGGGGTGCGGGAGAGCCTGAGAGAGGGGAGGGAATCCGTCTGCCCTTGCCTGTCAGACAAAGCCTCCTGGGCCATGGTGCTGTGCGGGAGATGGGTCTGGCCCCTGTGTGGATTCTGCCTCCAAAGTGAGCTGCATCCAGTCAAGATGGGATCTCTGAACGCAAAACTGAAAACCGGGGACAAGGTGTGAAGTGCCACAGGAGCGGTGATGAGAAAATGCTCTGACGCTTTAGAGAAGGAGCGGCGACACCTGTCGGGGGAAGGGGGGACCTGTGGTGGTGGGCACGGGAGCCCAGGGAAGGTGTTCTGGAAGAGACCGTGTTTGACCTGGGTCTTGAAGGTGGGTGGGATTGGATGTGCAGAGGAGGTGGGAAAAGCATCCAGGAAGCAGGTGTTTCCAAAGCTGTGGTGGAGTTTGGAAAGCGTAAAGAGAGTATGTTAAAGAGCGAGAAGCTCCTCCTGGCTGAAGCAGAAGGCACACAGAAGGGAAAAACCAGGTGTGAAGTGAAGTCTTTGGACTAGATCCTGGGAAGCCCGAATGCCAGGTGGGGAGGAGTTCAGGTGTGGTGGCAAATAGTCCTGGCTTTGAAGTCTGACCTTCTGGGCTTGAGATGCGGCTTCTAGCTGAGGGACCCTGAGCAGCTGCCCCACTGGGCATCAGTGCACACCCAACTTGCCCTCTCTTTGATCCTGCCATGAAGCTGCAACAAAGGTACAAATGATCCATGTAAAGCACTTTGCACAGGCACGTGGGAAGCATTTAATAAATGGTAATGGCTGCCTTGTTATCATTATTATTAATATTAGCCAGGTTTCCTGAAAAGTTATCTTGAAACATGTTGGAAAGGCAGATGGATGGAAAGAGCATCTACATTGCAAATATCTGGGATCTTTTGACCTCACTTGTGAGCATTTTAAATTCATGATGAGTTATTGATGTGACGAGATACTTTATTTTTGGTGCTAATAGGGCATAACACCATTTATTCCAAGCCATAATCAACCATTGTGTGGAGGCTAGTATTAAATTTGACTTTTAAAAAATTAGAGTTTAGGTAGGAAGAACAACTCAGTTCCAAGCTCACTTTAAGATTTATTGAGCACTGTGTCTGTGCCAAATACTAAGTTAAGCAGTGACAATACAAAGATCAGTGGTTCATGGTCCCTGCCCCTAAGTATCTTAATTGAGTAGGGAACAGTGACATAAAAAACACAAAACATGGTAACTTCAGTAAAATAAGTTTGTACAGGTTCAGAATTTAGGAAATTACATAAATAGCTCTAGGTAAAGTACCTACTGCTACTTGGTGACAGCATACCTAGGTCCATGTTTTTTAAAGTAATGAATGTCATTTTCACGGTTAAAGCCATAAATTCAAAACTATGAAGTTATGGTAATGAAAGCAATAGAACTATAGAGCTTATAAAGCAAGACACCCTGGAGTTTTGTTATATTCTGAGCAACTATAGTTCAATTGTAGGAATTCTGAAGACACCTGAGATACCAGGGGGTGGACAGGTTGCCAAGCAATCGCATGCTCTACCTATGTACACTTAGACATAACGATTCACTCAGGAAGGGAAGAAGCAGACATTGTCTTGTTTGCTTCCTCTGAGCCTGGCACAGTATGTGCACAGCATTGTGCCTATGCCATCTCATTTGACATTGAACAGTAACCCTGTGGAGTGGAAATTATTATCCCCATTTTATAGACAAGGTGACAGAACCAGAGAAGCTAAGCAAATTTCCCAAGGTCACAGACCTGGTAAGTGGCAGAACCAGGGTGGAGAGGCAGGTGTGTCAGATTCCAAAGCCCTTTGTGCTTTTGCAGTCCAGAGTCTCTGATATCACATGGTTAAGTTGACAAGGAACAATTTTTAATGAGGCTAATGAAGATGCATTGCACTCTCATAAAGCAAGGATCCCTTTCAGATGAGTCATTGGTCATCTGATCATCCACTGTACACGAGGAGGCAAGGTGGAGGTGGCAACTGCTTCTCTCCTGCTGTGTGAGGTGGCAACGACTTTCTCAGATTCTGTCTCCATCCATCCCCTGTGTCTCACTGCCTGGCACACAAACCAGGGCCCTTCTAGAATCCTGGCTGCTTCTGGGCCAGCCTCCCTCCAAGCAGCACTGAGATGCTAGCAGCGCTGCTCCTTTCTGCCAGGCCAGCAGAATCCCCTGCGCTGCTCCGAGGGACATCTGACCCAGCATGGAGCAGACGCTGCCGCTCTCAGTGCTGAGCAGTCCAACCATCCTCTGTCTCCTGAGATCCGCACGAGTGAGGACCGGCTAAAAACTGGATGTGCTGGTAAGAACAATAAAGGCAATCACACTGCACATTTATATCATGTCTTATGGTTTGTAATGAGCTTCCTCAAGCCTTTTTAAGGGCATCCAGGTACTGTGTGAATCCTCACGACAGCTCTACAAGGTAAGTACTCTTATTATTCCAATTTTACTAACAATGGAACTGAAGCGCAGAGAGACTGTAGGGTTTACCCAAAGTCACAAAGATGAAAGGTGGCAAAGCTAAGATTTGAAGGCAGGCAGTCGGGCTCCAGTGGTCAACACACACAACCACTAAGTTAGACCACCTTTTGTTGTTCAGGTAGTCTCCTATGGACCCTTCTAACTCCACTTGCCTGTTGACCTATGAAATTCTCCAGTGGGTTAGATGTGTCTATATAAGCTGGAAACTGACCTGGGTACTTACCGGGAGAGAGAGGGCAGAGTGAGGATGGGCACCTTTGGATCTGGACTGGGGGTGAGGTGGGATGGAGTAAGGGGAAACTCTTTCCTCTCTGATGGAGAAACCAAGTTGATGTGAGCCTGCAACAGTCAGAATTTCCTGTTGTCCAACTGGTCGAGTAGGCACACTGACATTCTTTTAACCAAATGCAAAGGAAAAATGTTTTGCAGACAAAGCAAAGGAAATTACATTTCCTATAGACTCAAAGCCTGGTCACTGGGACTCAGTGCTCACAGGCCTCTGTTTAACTTTTTGGGTGTTACTTTCATGGATGTCAAGAGGGCAAGGGAAAAAGCACAAGCCAAACTTCTTTTCTCTGCATGTGAGTTGGGATCCTTGAAATTAAATTTATTTCTGCCTTCCTGAGTCATGAGCTGAATGCCACACACCTGGCCCATTTACTAGGTGGGCATAAACAGTCTGGTGCGGGCGTTCTGCTAACTTAGTGTCTCCCAACCCTCTGCAAAGGACAGTCCGAACCAGCCCTCTCTCATCCACATCAGCCTCCCTCAAACCCACGCTCTTCAGATACTTGAACCTTTTCTAATCACATAATTGATGAACAGCTATACACCGAATGTTCGGAATGGTTCTGTGAAGATACATACAATGCTAAGACGTGTCGCCCATTCCCCAAAGCTTACCGTTTGGTGAAGATAAACACACAGGTCAGTAAATGCTACACCCATGATCTTCTGCTCCTCATCAAGGATGACATCCTCATCTTAGTCTTCCTTTCACAACCTTTCTTTTCTTTTTGCTGATGCCGACTCCACGGCACTTTTATTTCTGGTCTTCACCAGATGGCTGTATTCCGATTTTCCTCTTCCCACTGTGTCTTCCGTCTCTCATTCCTCCTCTTCCGGCTCCTCAAATTAGGTTTCCAAGTGCCAGTCCTCATCTATTCTATCTTTTTATTTTCTCGATTCAGATTTCTTGTTTTAGTGGGGAAACTAAAAATACTTATAGGAACAAATATTTAAATATACATCTGAAAGCTTTGAGGAGCAACCGGCGCAGGAAGGAAGGTGAGGGGCCATGACCCTGGAGAGAAGGACAGCAAGGCAGAGGAGCTCCTCGTCTGCCTCCGATTGCTACCTGAGGGTATCCTCATTCTCAGCACGGGCTGAGAATAGAGCCCAGGCAGAAAGCATCAGCCCGCTGTGGCACGTCGACAGAGGTCTCCGCAGCATTTGGGACTGCCAGAGTGGCGGCAACCACAGAGAAGGGAGCCCCCAAATACGCAAAAATATTCTCCAAGGCATCAGCTGATTCCTAAGTTGCACTTGCACAGAGTGAGATTCCAAGATTCTCAGAAGAATAGAGCAGCTGGGAGCCTGACGAGCTGAGCAGAGATTTCAGCGGTGAACAGTGCTAAAGAGCTAGAGGGTGGAGTTCGAGTCTCACCAGAACAGACGGTCCTTGGTAAACACGCTGAGATGTCAGCTGAGACTGCAGGAGGCCTGAGTGAAAGGAGTGAGGGCTACACCCTAGGGTAATTCTCGCAGAGTAATGACTGTGCTCTAGGAGAAAGGGCAAAATTTAAATAGATCAGTAGTAGCAAAGCCTAACACAAAACCTGGACAGGCTGAAGATGGTCTACTGGCCCTTTATCTGCCTGAAGAAAAGAAAGCATTAACCCTCCTTGGAGAAAAACATTATCTGGAGCATCCACAAGTTTTGATCCATACTGTCATGCATCCAATCAAAAAGTACGAACTGTGCTAAAAACAGGAACAAATATTCAAACCCCAAGAGGAAAAGAGATAATATAAATAGACATACAGGGGACTCAGATAATAGAGTAATCAGGCAGAGCTTTTGATGATTCTGCTTTGGAAAAACCACATCAATAAGTTCTCCAAGAATAGACAGACCCTAATCATAGTCAATAGCTATACCTAAAGTCCACCTGCTTCTCATGTAGACTATTAGAGGCAAAAACCCATATTTGCAATTAATTTAGAAGTAAATGGTCATATGTTTCAGATGGAATATATAGTAAGCTGCTAGATCTATCAAACAAGATGAACAGAGAAAGGCCTTTAAAAATAAGATGGGACGCACTCCAGGTCTAACCAGATACAACTGTACACAAAAAAACTAAGAATTGATAAGGATTAGAGCCCACCAATTTAAAGACAACTTGGAATATAGCGGGTGGAAAATTTCTGTTGGCTCGCTTTTTTTAAATTTAATCTTGAAAAAGTTCATCCAATCTCGAGTTATTAACCATGGCTTCTATGTGAATGGTTCCCAACTCCTTACCATTCCCAGAAATTCAGGCCTGATTTTCCAGCTTTCCGAAGCACATATGCACCTGTGTGGCCCATTGAAATCTCATTCTCAATGTACTCTACACCAAGTGGGCCATCGTCTCCCAGACTTCCTTGTCCTTCTTTCTGCTAAAGACACCACCATTTCCCCTCATTTCCAGTCTCAAAACTACAATCATATTTGGTTCCTTTGTCTTCCTCAAAATCCCCTAAAATTATTCATAGTTTGCCTTTTCCCTATTATCCTTCGTGCCTCTTACTTGGACTTTAGACATTGTTTCTTCTTTAAAAAAGTTAGATACAATTCACACCATATTTAAAGATTATAATTTAGCAGTTTTTAGTATCTTCACCAAGATGTGCAACTATCACCATTATCTAATTCTAGATCTGGGCCCTGAAGATATGGGAAAAAGTAAAGTTGCCAGGACAAGATGGAAATGAGGCAGGTAGGGAAGGTGGGGACCCTTCGTGGTCAGATCTCCAAGCAGGGTGGGGCAGAGCGCGAGAGCCCTGGTGTCCTGTTGTGATGTTGAGCTTACATCTCTGTTGTACTTTTCATCTTTTTTTAAATTAGAGACTCAAGATACACTTTGAGGCAAATAAGTCAAGAATTATTTCATCCACTTGAAAGAAGAAACAGGGTCCCGCTGAGAGGTGACAAGATTTATCCAAGATTACATAGCTGGTTCCTGCGGCTCTGGTCTGGACTCCAGCCCAAGCTCTCGATACTAGGCCTCACCTTTTCCAGAGTAAAGAGATCATGTTAGACTCTGTCTTAGGTGATGTAGATACACAAATTAGAAAAATATCTGGATATAAAATAAGCTCATTTCTTGTGAGCTGTTTCTCTCAAGCTGTTTCTCAAGCGTAGATTAAACACTGCACTTGGACTTGGCCACTTGAGTTCTAGTTCTGTATTTGTCCGTTATATGATCTTGAGGATGTCATAGAACAGTTCTGAGGCTCAGTTTTCTCACCTGTAAAATTGAAACAATGAATACTTACTTCACAAATCAGCTGTGAGGATCAAATCAGGTAATGCATACTTAGTGCTAAGAAAACTGCTAAGTAGCAGACTAACAGAGGTTGTTGTGATTTTTCTTTGACAGTAATGGATTCTGCAGATGGGGTTACAGGGATGTTCTTATGCACAGGTTGTCTCAAGCTACTGAAAATATTTATTTGCTCATTTATTTATTTGACAAATATTTATCCAGTGCAAATTATATGCTATTCTAGAGGGATGGGATGAGATGGGAAAGAAATCAGATAAAGTCCCCGCTCTCACGGAGCTTATATTCTTACAGGGGAAGATAAACCTAAACTAGTAGACAAATAATTTCACACTGTGATAAGTGCTGTGAGGGACCTAAACGTGAGGATACAACAGTGACCGCCAGGGAGGCTCCTTTAGATGGAGTGGTCAGGGCATCGAGACGAGCTAAGACCCCAAGTTTTCCTCCTTCTTCCAATAGTTCCTCACCTGCACTAATTCCTGCAATATTTTGCAAAATGAGATTCATGCAGACTTGCTGTCTCACAATGGAGTAATTGGAATGATTGTAAAGATTGCTGTGCTGTTCCCTACCTCCCCGGCTCTCCAGCCAGGGGCAGCACAAGATACCTTGTTCTGATAATTATAGAATTTGGGAACAGGAGGAGTGGAGCTCAGGCAGTCTATGGTAAATTGATTTCTCTCTCAATATTCACTCACATCATCTCCTTTTACATCCAGTGCACACTGAATTTGACAAGCTGGGACTATTCCCTGAATCATCATTTTTGCCCCTCTGAGCTCTGTGAGAGTCTCTCGACCAGGCTTGTTGACTAGACCCTGGGGCAACCCTTCTGAGTCTGGCAAACTGGGGGGGCAGGGGATGGGTCTTTGGAAGTCTCTTATAATTTTGAAGTTATTTGATAAGTCATCTCAATCTTCAAAATTAGATATCATCCCAATTTTGTAGATTGCAAAATTGTGACTCAAAGAGTTTAAGTAGCTTGCCTTAGGTTATACAAATAGTCGCAGAGTCCAGATTCGAACTCAGATCTTTTTGGTGGTGAAGTCCATGTACTTCCCCTTCTTCATGCCAAGTGGCAGCTAACAAAAGCAGGCCCAGAATCAGAACCCCGGCTCCCCTTCTGGAAGCCTCATGCTTGTTACACGAGGCCAGAACGTAGTCTCCAGAATTTGGTTGTAGTGGAAAAGCAGCTTTTCTTGTGGCCAATATGGTTCTTCTTTGCATCTAGGCTTAGTGGCATTGGTCAGGCCATGCCACATGGTAGAACCACCACTCGTTTAGACATCAGAACAGATTGCTCGGCCTCTCTCAACCTCACTTTCCTTGTTTGGAAGGCGGAGACACTAATATTCATGTTTCCTACCTCAGTGGGCTATTGCAAAGATTTAATGATGTTATGTTCATGGGAAGGATTTGAAGACAGTAGAATTCTGTGACGGAAACACGTAACAGTGTGGTGTCTGAAGATCACACCCTGGGGAACCAAGGACAAAAACCTGGCAGAGCCTAATGCTGTGGCAGTTCTGAGTGATTTCTCTGCAGGTGTGTCCTTGACTTAACTTCTGCTTCAAAGTCATGATTTTTCAGGTCCATTGCTTTCCACTGGCCCTTCTATTCTGGAGATGCTTAGCAAAGCACACACAAAAAATCATTCAGTCATCCATTAGCCCACTTTTTCATTATATGTTAAACATACAGTGTATCCCAGTTATAGGGGATAAGACACAGTGCCCAAAATAATGAACCCCCTCAGTGTAGTCCTAATGGGAGAGATAGGCTACTCTGTGTGTGTGTGTGTATGTGTGTGTGTGTGTGTGTGAGATTGAGCACTTAAAAATAATAGTAAGTACTTCACCTACATTTTCTTATCTTTACAGAAACCTGATAATGAAGTGATTATAGTCCCATTTTACAGACGAGGAAACCAAGGCTCTGAAAAGTTAAGCGACTTGGCTAAAGCCCAGTGATTAGAAAGTGTGGAGCTAGGATTCATTCTCAGTTGTAACCTCAAAGCTCAATTCTCATCCTAATGATTGTACTAAACTATATGAATACAATTGCTTAAAATTTCCCCTTTTGTTTTCTGGTGTGTTTCATAGATTTTGCTGGGTTTATCAAACATAAGAAAGCTGTGGGCATCAGGTGGATTGTAAAAAAGGTTGCCTGGGACTGGCTCAGGAATATACATTAGAGGCTGACATGAACTGAGATGAACATAATATTGGCCTGTAATGGAACAAAGTTTATCCCACAGGCATGGATAAGTGATGTTTGGAATCTAGCTTTAGAAAATGGTTAACATGTTGATGATTTAAAGATCAAAGCTTTTAAAGAATCTGGAAACTTCTTTTTGTCTGATGCTATTGTTCCATGCTCGTTCAGTTATTGGTTCTATTAGGGAGGCAGACCCACCATGAGCTATATGGAATAAGGGATGCACCATAGGCATTAGACCTTACACAACGGCAGGAGGTGGTGAGGAAGTCTACATAAGTCCGTTGCTTTCACTTCTGGTACTGAGTCTGAAGTTGCTCTATGTCAGCAAGGCCACAAGCTGGGAACAGAAGACAGATGTGAAACAGTGGATGGTGAAGACAATTTGGAGCCCACAAAGGCAAACTAGAACCCATCTGGGCAAATTGGAACTTGCATCTTTCTTTCACTGCCGCCAACTTCAATGACCTCCAAAAAAAGCTGGTGCTCTTGCCACAGAGCTGCACTTGGACCTGTCCCAAGACTTGAGAGGCTAAAGGAGGAGACCTGGTATCCTGGTATGACCCGGAGAAACCACAGGCCCAGCAGCTCGCCCCTGCCAACAACACGAACCGGCGGATCACCAACAACGTGCCTGAGGTGCGCCGGCATATGGTACCAACACTAACCTTCAGAGCATAATGGCTGCTTCCAAATTGCAGATTTCACTTGTGACCAATTCTAATGTGGAACCAGAGAAAGGAATTCTGGAAAACACAAATCCAGTTTAGCCAAATTGGCACAATACAAAACCTCCACGCATCCTGATCTCTTATGAAATTTATAGTAGATCCACACAACTTAGCACTAAATTGAGTCCTGATTACATGAAATTGTCATGTCGTCCAACTTAATGGTAGCTCCTTCGATGTGAATCCTACCTTATAGTTTTTATTTCCCAATAGTGCCCAGTCCAGTGCGAGGCACATGGCAGCTTTCAGTAGACACCTGACCGAAGTGGACTCTTTCTCCTGTCCCCCTCTATTTAGCCACCTTAAATTTCCATACTGGATATTCCCTTAGACATCTCTCTATCTGTGATATCCTCAGCAATTGGTCATCTGCTCTCTTCTCTAACCACTGGTCACAGGTGTTATACTCCTGGGACCCATCCCAATAGCTATGGCTCTTAGCATTGCAGAGAAATAAAAATCTTGAGGGATCTTAGATTTTATCGATCTCTTAGCATCAGGCCATGGACTCATCCAAGATCCATTCCTAGGCTGCCTAAGAACAAGAAACTCACATATATTTTATGTTTCATTATTATTATAACTTCCCCAGTATCCACCAAATTTCATACCCTTTCTATTTCCTTGATAATCCACATTGCAAAGAGCTGAAAGAGAGATTTATAACCTTATCTTGTTTAGGAGTCTTGTTTGCATTAGTATTCTCACATTTATAGAGCAAACACAATATACATTAGGCTTTGAAGATTCTTAGCTGCCTAACTTTAAAATAACGGAATGGGATTCCATCAGAGGGGGTCTCAATAAGCTGGGACTACGAAAAGAGAAAAGAGAACTTCATGGCTCTGCTGCCTTGAGCTCACGACGAGTAGGGGAGGTCTCCCTGTGTTCATAATAGCTCTGTTTAATTTATGGTTTTTAAAGTTAAAAGTATGCTACAGCAACAATTTTCACAACCACAAACAACATTTTCTTGAAAGAATGCAATCGTGGAGTCAAGACTCTTCCTAACCATGTGGCCTGGGACAAGTAACCTAAAAATGATGGCTCATGTTCATTGAGGTCTTACGGTATGCTGGGCACATTGCTGAATGTTTTATATGCACAATCTCATTTATTAAAGCAGATTCCATTATATCCTCATCTTATAGATGAAGTGCCTGGGACACGGAGAAGACTTGTCCAAGGTCGCATAGCGAGTAGATAGTAGAACTGGGAATCAAACCCAGGCAGCCTGACTCTGGAGCTACCCGGGGCTGTGTCGTAACCACCAGTCTGCACTTGGCCTTGATTTTCCCATTTGCAAAATGGAACTGTAATACCTAACTTTTACTTTTGTATGAATTGGAGATAAAGAGTGCTAAAAAATGTTAAATGTGCTTGGCATTTAGTAAATCCTTAATAGATGGCATTTTGCAAAACAAAAACAAAAACAAAAATCCTTATGTCTTCCAGGGCATTTGTGCCCAGTTTCTTTTGGTCACTTTGATATTCATGAAGACAATTTATTGTCCCAGCCTCATTTAACTGTCAAGTCATTCGGCATTAGTGATCGTCTTGCTGGTAAAATTGTTCCCACTTTGCCTGGCTCTTTCTCACCATGGGGCGTGTGTGTGTGAGATGTGTCTGTATTAACTTCTCTGAACCTCGAGGGAGGGGACACCAAGACATAGGGAGAGATCCGCAGCTTTATTGAAGGCTGTGCACATCTAATCAGTGTACAGGAGAGCCAGGAGGTGCTCTGGACCCTTGCTGGCCTGCCCCTAGGGGGGTGTGCCAAAGCCACTGCATGTCCTTGCGTGCCCTGGCCTCCCCGTCTCAGTTGTCCCTGCTCCATCCAGGTGTGGCTCTCCGAAGAGTGCAGTCACTGTCCTCATCATGATCCCACAGCAGGCAGCTGGCAGCTGGCAGCCAAAGCCAGACAGAGGAGACAGGGGCACAGAAGGAAGTGACTTCCAAGGTCACACAGAGCTGTGATCAAAATTCGTCTATGAAACAGGTTGTCTGCTTCCCAAGCCAGAGACTCCTTTCAAAAAATTATGAAACCACTGGACATAGAAAAACATGTAAAAAATTACATAATGAAGAACCATGTTCATACCACCCAATTTAAGAAATATCATCAACATGATTGAAGCCTGTGGGTCCCCCCATCATATCCTCTTGCCTCCTCCAGAGGTAACCATTACCTTGAGTTTGATGTTTCATTATTTTCACTTACTTATCAATGATTAGCTACATATGTCTGCAAACTTTAATGATATGTAGTATTAATTTACATATTTTTTAACAGTATAAATTGGCTTCTACTGTATATATATATCTCACTTCCCTACAATTTTTTTCCCCAACTCAATATTATGTTTGTGAGCTCATCCAGGTTGATGTGTGTAGCTTCCATTCACTTACTTTCACTGCTGTTTGGTATCCCATTGTATATCTACATCATAATTTATTTATCTTTTCTCCTATTGATGGATATTTACTTTATTTTTTTGCAATAACAAAGCCATCATAGACATTCTTGCCTGTGTGTCCTTGTTCACATATGCCAGACTTTTTCTAAGGTATAGCATTAGGACTGAATTGATGGGTTGCAGGGTCAAAGGGATTTTGTCCAACTGATCTTCAAAATGGTTATTTCGGTGTCACATTCCCACCCACAGCATGTAAGCGTCTCTAGAATGCCCCATTATTACTGACGCTAAGCATCGTCAAACTTTTTCTTTTTCCCAGTTCGGTGGGTTTGAAATGGTGTTTCACTAAGTTCCTATGTTGCACTTCCTTGATTACCAGTGAGATTGAGCATCTTTTCATATATTTAGTAGTTAATTCTATTTACTCTTCGGTGAAATGCTTGTTCATTTTTTTGCCCATTTTTCCATGGGCTGTTTGCTTTTTTTTTTTTTTTAGTCAAAGTCCTTGATATATTCTAAATTTTAGTCCAATGACAAATATATGTATTCAAACATCTCCCAGCGTTTGGCTTATCTTTTCACTTGGTTTGTTGTATTTTTTAGTGGACAAAGTTTTATTTAAATTCCATCAAATTTATGTATTGTCATCTATGTTTTATGGCTTATTGAGGAACTCCTTCCCTACTTGGGGTCATATAAATACTCTACTTTTTCATCTAAAGATTTAAAGTTTTGTTTTATACATTTGTGTCTTAATTACATCTGGGATTTATTCTTATGTGGTGTGTTTATAGAGATCCAGTTTCCTACATAGATAAGCAAGTGACCCAGCATCATTTATTTATTGAAGAATTCTTTGCTCCACTGATCTGCAATGCCACCTTGTCTTGTCGAGTTTCCTTAAATTTTCAGGTGAATTTCTGGACTTTCCATGCTGTTTTTTTGGTCTATTTGTCTATCTTCATGACAATACCTGACTCCCAATTACTCTAGCTTTATGACACATTCTTTTACCTAGTGGAATGTGTCCTTTTCTTTGATCTTCCACTTCAGAGTGACATCATTGTTCTCGGACCATTGTTGTTCCATTTAAACTTTAAAATAAGCTTGTCTAGATCCTCCAGCAACTCTCAGGATTTTGACAGGAATTTACAGATCGATAGAGGGAAAGTTGGCATCTTAAAGACAGTCAGTATTCTACTAGGTCATAAAACATGAAATGTCTGATTTCAAATCAAAAGTTTAGTTTATTGTATCTCAAACAAGAAGCAGTACAATTAATCAAAGTATGCACCTAAACTATCAATACAATTTTACCATCTTAAGGGCAACTTGTTTATGCCAGCAGCGAAGAAGCCTAGAGAGCGAGTGGCAATGAAATTGCAAAAGGTGTTTTCCACAGTTTGTTGAGAATTGAATATTTTTCCTTGCAAAATGTGGTCCAAGTCTGGAAGAAGTGGTAGTTAGTTGGTGCAAGGTCTGACGAATATGGTGGATGACAGGGAGTTAGTTTCCAAGTCCAGCCTCTGTGGTTTGAGCAGCATTGTTTGTGCACATGTGATCAAGCTTTGTCTTGCAAGAGGCCTGTCTCTATTGACCAATCTTAGCTGCTTAATCACAAGCATCATCATCATTTTGTCCAGCTGGTTGCAGAAGACATCCACTGTAATCACTTGACCAGGTTTTATGGAGCTGTACTGGATAATATCAGCACTGGACCACCAGACACCATTAGCTTTTTTGGAAGAATATTTGGTTTTGGACTGTGTTTTGGCACTTTATCTGTATTCAGCCACTGTGCTGAACACTTGTAATTATCAAAAAGAATCCATTTTCATCACACATAACAATGCGGTGTAGAAATGGTTTGCCTTTATGTCATGACAACAAAGAAAGGCAACTTCAAGACAATTTCTCTTCTGACATTTGTTTAATACATGTGGTACCCATGTATCCAGTTTCTTTAGCTTGCCCATTTGTTTCAAATGTATTTATGGAATTTTATTATTTTTAAAATTTCTATGGTAAGTACGCTCTTTTATATTTTTGTAAAAATATAAAAACTATATCTTGTAGCTTATTTATGTGTTTATTTATGTTTTTTCTATGCCAATACTGTCAGAAACTTCTCCATTATATTAGTATCTACAAAATTTATTGTTTAATCTTCTTTACTTTTTACTTTATTAATTTCTGCTCTTATTTTTACTATTCTCTTCCTTCTACTTTCTCTGGGTTTATTTCATTTTTCTTTTTCTAACTTTTTAAGTTGGGTGTTTAGATTATTAAATTTTATCCTTCTTTTCTAACCTGATCACTTTGGGCCATAAATTTCTTTCCATAACTTTGGTTGTATCCTATAATTGTTAAATGGAATATTTTATATTATAAAATTCTAAGTATTTTTAACTTATATTGTGTCTTCTTCTTTGATTCATGACTTATTTCTAAGTGTGTTAATTTATCAAATACTAATATGTATAGATAGCGTATGTGTGTTCTTTGTTATTGATTTTATCTTAACTGCATTGTAGTTAAAGAATGTGGTCTGTATAAAATAGCATCTTTGCTATTTCTTGAGATTAAACTTATGGCTTAATATGTCATAAATGCTTTTTATATGTCCAAGAAAAATATATTTTCTAATTGTAAAATTCAGGCTCTAGGCTCAGCAGCAATGTAGTTTTGACTAGGATCTGTGATGGGAGAGTTTCTGGCCCTTGGCCACATGGTAGACTGCTGTTGCCTGTTACTCTGTGTGAGGCTGGGGTGGGGCCAGAGGGGCTTCCTGCCCTTCTCCTGTAGGGTTTTCACTTCTACCTGTCCTCCAGAGCCAGTGGATCTTATCCCGGGCCCTGGGGACAAGAGAGTTTCCAGTGGCTGAAATGTTTTGCTTTGTCCTTGTGAACCCCTGAGAGGGCCTTTCTCAGTTCTCCTGCCTTGCCCCTGATTTTTCTATTGAGCACCTACTGTTTGTACATGAGTGTGGACATCTTCTGTGTCTGAGGCTCCCAGGGATTCTAAACTGTATGCTGGCCCATTCTTGGCCTTTAAGAACTTCAAGTTCAAGCTGTTTTATTCTCACCTGCTTTCATAGAGGCTGCCTCTACCTCCCACTCCAATTCTCCTACCACTGAAGTAGATGCTAAAGCAATACAATTTGTTATTTTAGACAAGAGACTAATAGACAGGCAGGATGGGAATGTGGAAATTCTCAGCCTGTGCCGCTTTCTTTGGGAAAACTTTTTGCCTCTTTTATACCCGTTGGACTAAGTCCCCAAGATTGCAGAGAATGCCCTCCTGGTGGTACCAGGGGAAGAAGGCTGAGACTGACTGTATTTATCTATTTTTATTGTGGTGAAATCTTGTCAGTTTCAACCTGATATGAAACCCTGTATAGTGTCTTCCCTGACATTTATTTCAGAGACTCTTTGCAGATCTCTTCTAAATATCACCCAAACCTCTGCAGCTGCAATGCCTGTCCTCATAGGACACATTCAGGGGATTTATGAATACCCTAAAAACCTTGTGCCTTCATACAAATCTCAGCCTCTTCTCCTTCTCCAATTCTCTGAATCCCCGCTGATTCTTAAAAGCCACTAATCAGGATGAGGAGTCTGTGATAAAGGCTTCCATGTGGTTAGAAAGCTAGAAGCAAGAGAAAATAATTATTTACCAGGTCACTCTGTCCCAAACCACCCTTTGCAATTCTGTTTCTGTGAACTGCCATCATTAGTTTTTTCTTTTTCTTTTTTTTTTATCAGTCATCA